>BGPT01001255.1:56856-114372 GCA_003297045.1 Symbiodinium sp. clade C Y103 | reverse complement strand
TGTCCATTTTGTAGAGGATTGTCAGGGTATGTTTTGTTGTGTAAAGATAGTTTTTACATATTGTTCCATTTTGTTGGTGGAATTAGATTATCCAAGAAAAATGACCCAAAAAACCATTTTGTAAAGCCCTGACATTGGCCTTACCATTTTGTAGAGTCCCTAAAACCATTTTGTAGGCAAAACCATTGGGTCCCTATAGAATGGTACCCCCTAAGTCGACCCATGAAATGGCCATGGGGATACTGGTGTATTAAACTCCAGTTCTCCCATCCTGGGGTTCAATTCTTCTTGACTACTTGTTCTTATTGTTTAAATGTTCTAACTGCTTGTCCTTGAATGTATAGCTTGTCTAGTTCTTGGTGAGTTTATGACACCCAGATGAAACTCTTGACTTTCTGCAGGGCCAAGCCATTTGATCATCAAACATGGCAAGGGAAATTCTCCATTCAAAGTCATTTATCTACATATATATAATATATAATAACAATTTAAATGAATATAGACAGGTGATGTTCCCATGAAACAAAGTCGAAGTGATTCAGAGACATCTAAACCAATGAATATTACATACTTGAGTCCTACTCGCGGCGGGAAGTGCCCCGAGGGGCATCCCTTGCCGACTCCAGGCATTTTGCTGCAACTGCAGTCAACGGAGGATTTAGATCAGACGCTACAGGAGCGGGTCCAAAATCTGTCAAATCCCTTGATAAGGTCACCATTTTCTCAGAGATAACTAGAAGGCAAGGGCTGGACCAATCAACTTAGACAATGCTGCTGCTTCTCAGGCGGCGTGCCGCCTGTCTTTTTTTTCCTCTCTTGGATTCATTAAGAGCGTTGATTAGTTGATTGTGGTTGATACCCCAAGGGTATTCCAGTGAAATTTACATCGGCGAAGATGAATATGCCTATTATAGCGGATGTCCTAACATATCGCACTTATGTCTTGAGTGAAATCCCTGAGTTTGCTCCAGACATGCGGGGTATGAAATTGATCCAACGTGTTTCCCCCAATGTGTTCCATTTCAATGATGCTTGGGTGAATTCATCCATATTTGGGGCTGTCAAAGCCTTCATTCGTGTGAAATTAGCCAGCCAAACAGCTTGTTAATCCAATTGTTTTGTTTGCTTGAATCCATTTGTTAGTGAAATCAGAAGTTCGATCGATCAAATCTCATTTGTTGATGATAGTTCAATTCCAACTTATGTTGGTTACACCGTCGTTCCACCCTATTGTTTAGTGCTAAAATCCCACTTGTTGATGGCAAAGCTGGTAAGATCCCAATTCTTGAGTTAGATCCCAATTCTTGACTCCCACATGTTTGTGAGTTAAACATGGTTAAACAGTATTAAAACGTCTTAAGACCCCACATTCTTTCCATCCATGAAACAGGTCCAACCATGACCTATGGAAAGCATGTGCGTCCATTGATTCAACCCATCTCAAACATGCTTCAACGGTATCACAACTTGTTCAGACCATGTTTTTCCCTGAAACTCGTTAAACCATCGTGAAATCCCACATGTTGGTTGGTTAAACAGAATGACCACCCCACTTTTGTTGCCCTTAATGAAGCTGGTGAAACCATGAAACCTCTCTCCAGGACGCACTAGACCTGGCAAGAGGCGAAGTAGACGTCCTGGGGAGAGCCGCTTGGTGCGGTCGTGGGGTGGTTTTGAACGGGATTTTCATGGGGTAGGAATTGGGATTTTAATATATTTTAATTTTAATGGGATAATTGATGAGATGTCATGGGATGGAATGGGATTTTGAGGGAATTTTACTAGGACTTACTGGGATGTGAATGAACCAAGATTGGATTTTATATCTGGAAACGCTGGGGGCTGGGGACCTAAAGTACCCTTTGGCAATATAACAGTTGGCTATGGAAAATCACCATGTTTCAGAGGAAAATCGTCGAACTAGACAAGCCATGGTCCATAGCTATGATAAAGTATACCGGAGTGGGTAAAACAATAATAAACCATCCCCCAAATCACCATAAATAGGTGGTATAAACCATTCCAAAATGGGTGGTTTATTATTGTTTTACCAACATTAATCCCATCCCCTTACTATCAAATACCCCTCATATGGGCTCCCAATCTGACGGATCCAATACTAAAGGAGGGTTTGCTGGGTGGTATTTCATATTGGGGGGGTAAAGGGTAAACATCAGACATGTGTTGACGGGTTGTAGCAACAACAAGTGGGCATGTAATGAGAATAGAACAAGCAAACAAAAGTGAGATAAAGATCACATTTGCCTGAACTATGGTGAAATATAAAGATCTCACCTAATTACATTTCAAAAATGATAAAATGACGAACCTTCCTCCTTTGCGGGATATAGTTAGTCGCTCAGATACTTGGTTGCATCCCACTTTGTATGTGGTCAATAAATGGCGCGCAATGAATTGACATAGCAGCTAAACTTAGTTGTTCAATGTTGTTCATAGGTCATTTGCCACTGGAAGAGAATGCCATTTTAAAATGGGACTTCAAAAGATGAGTTCGCTGATGCTAGCTGTGTAAGCTGTGATTGAAAGCATGGAGCAGCGTAGCAACAGTCATAGCGTAGCCCAAAAAAAGGCAGATTCATGGGCGAAAAGGGATTATTTTGTATTGCTGCAGGGAAGCGATCCTTGTGTTTCTGGATATTCTTCAGGACGGAATAAGCAAGGACGACGGTGTGCACCAACTTCTTTTCAATACATATATATGTATATATGTACATGATTTTTATGATAATTATCGTATCAATCGCCAAATCAGCCGGGAAGTAGGTTCCTTGTGTTGGTAATGCATGTCCATGGATCTTGCACAAAAAAAATACTGCAATGGTTTTTTGGGGCAGAAATGGGAGAGTTACGCGCCCAAACCTTTGACACCATCGTCGGAAGGTCAATATTCCACTGCGTTGCCTGCATGGTACAAACAAACGGCTGTGACATGACGACCAACAAAGTGCGGTGCTCATGTGGCATGAGCATTCATAACAGGAAAAATGTAGGACCGTATGTATAATTTGCTTATTTGTTTATTATCATATTATACTATATATACACATGTGTGTGTGCATGTAATATATCTACGATAATAATATATATATATATATACATATCATCTATGTAACCCGTCAGATCAGGGGGCCAAACAACCGGTTTGTGGTTGGGATGATGGGGCCATTGCCTTGGTACTCCGCCATCCTGAGGTCTGGGAAAGTCAAAGGATGATTTTAATGAAGAAAGGTATTGATTCCGGCAAGAAAGTGCTGCACCAAAAGTTGCAGGACCTAGTTCTGGGTTATATAATGTGTGTTTCTTTGTAGCATGGTAAGTTCCTTTCCCAGATACCATGGTGCCTCTCAGTGCTGAATTTGCATGTAATCACGTGTGTAGATATTGATTGACACATTTGACAGGATTTTTGAAGTACAGCTTTTGATTTGTTGGTTGGCTTGTTCAGCACACAATTCCCGTGAATACTCTCCGGTGTCATCAAACGTAGCAATGGGAAATCGCCACCAAAATTTGAAGGTTTATTTCATTGGATTGGTTTAAGGGAAAATCTACAGGAAACCATGGATTTTCCCATTAAATATGGGGGTTTCCTGTAAATTTTCCCTTAAACCAATCCAATGAATGGTGGGTTTTCCAGTCAGCCACTTTTGAATATCGGTATCCTGGGAGCGCAGCGAGTGATGCCCCCAACTAGTGCAGGAGCTTTTCAAGGAATGGAGCTGGAAAACTTCGGAAGCCACATCCAAGGAGGCTTTGGAGGCGGCTCTTGTTGAAACATGTTCAGGGAATGATGTGGAAAAATGATGAACAAGAATGATTCACATGCATTCAATCCACTGTATGTAAATGTACGTATGTTGTTTTTTTAGATCTTTCTGGTGATTTCACATTAAACGTTAATGCGCTTGGCATATCTATACGTGATCATATGTACAATGGTATTTATATATATATATATATTTATGTAATTATATATACTTATACATACATAAATAATACATGTGTGCGCGGTGCGTTTTCAAGTTTGAAACTTTGTATAACAGGTGCACACAATGGCATGGAGTTTGGGGTACTAGGAGGTGGAAATGAGAAAGCTGCCCTACAGTAAGGAATTCTTGGTGAATGGTGGCTATGCGGGGTGAATTGCTATTTTGGCAGTTCATAGGGAAATGTCTGAAGAACATGTGAGATGATTCTACTCTTCAGGGCACTCAATGATGTTTGTTGCTTTATAAACCCTCTGAATACATCTGAATACTGCAGTTATATATATATATAAGTTACAAGTATCATAAACCAGTTGTTGGACTTAAAACCAAATTAGCTATCGCAAACAGTGGCCCCACTTTGTATTAACATTGGCCACATCAGGAAGAACAATCGGAGGGTTGCCCACTGTGGGCACTGGACAGCCACGGAAAAGCCACGGAAAGGTGGCAGCTCATGATGTTTATTTATAGCAACTCCCAAAAAGATAGACATGTGTTTCCAGGATGGTATAGATGATGGGTTTCCCTTTTTTCTATATTTATATATATATATGATGGTCTAGGTTTCCAATTTGTTCGATCTTTCTGGGGGTTGCCATATTTCTGTTGTGTTTATGACAAGATGCATTTCGAGTGATAAGATCCATGACCAGTCGCGTAGCAAACCAGTCTCGTCCCTCGCCAGACGGTGGTGCCCCAGTTCGCGAAGTTGGTAAACATAACTCCAATAACGAGGCTTTATGGTAGATGCATCAGATATATCAATAGTTAATAGATGTTAATAGGGTTTACAAACCAACTTCCAATAAGTTGGCAAAGTGACTTTGAAACTCGATATATCCGACAAATAGATTTGGTTTTCATGTGGTTCTACGCTAAACCACGAAACATGTCACGTTTTGGGGCACCTTGCAGGCGCTTTTGGAAGCACCTGGGCAGAAGGATTTGTTGAATACTGCGACAACTTCTGCCATCCAGGTGCACGCCTGGGTGGGGAACTGGGGAAAGCCATTGGTGGGGAACTCGACTTCAGTTTTAAGATGGTGGCATCTTGAAATGGGTGATCCCCAAAACAATAGGTTTCAACAAAATTTAAAATGGTCTATATAATTTTGGATGATATTGGGGGTATCCCATTTTCGGAAACCTCCATATGTAAAATGTGGGCCCCCCGAAATGCGATGATAGTTGATTTATAAACCCCATGAATACTATAGTTACAAGTATCATAAACCATAGCTATGGAATTACAAACAATATTTAGCCATTTAGGGGGCCCTCCTTCGTGGTCATTATATGTAATTATAGATGAGGATGTAATATATATATATATACTGGCCAGCTAAGAATCTGATTGTTTTTGCAGGGCATTTGCAGCAAGATTGGCGCATGGCGCGGGGGAATTGCTAGGATTTCCGTGTTGATCATCAGTGCTGCGACTTTTGTTTGGCAAATTTTCGTGTACATGTGATGGACAGACCCATCCCACATTCGTATTGTGTTCCCATTATCTCCCATTCTTGTCGCATATGCCATGAAGTTATAGGTGCATCATAGCCACAAACCGGTGAAATTGCCGATTTGTCCATGTTTTTCCTCTTTTGTTTCCCGGTTTCCCATTAAATAAGCCAGGAACTTCTTCAAGTGACTGACACGTGCCAGAAACATTTGAAGCAACGCAACCTTGGCCGCCGTTTTGGGTGCGTTTTGGGCGCGGATTGGAAGTTTGGAGATTGTGTAAATGTAGATAGATAAAACATATACATATACATACATACACACATGCATACATACATACATACATACGTACGTACGTACGTACATACATACATACATACATACACATACATACACATACATACACATACATACACATACATACACATACATACACATACATACATACACATACATACATACACATACACATACACATACATACATACACATACATACACATACACATACACATACACATACACATACACAGACATACACATACACATACACATACACATACACATACACATACACATACATACACATACACACACACACATACACATACACATACACATACACATACACATACACATACACATACACATACACATACACATACACATACACATACACATACACATACACATACACATACACATACACATACACATACACATACACATACATACACATACACATACACATACACATACACATACATACACATACATACACATACGTACTATATATGTAATTGTACGTATGTAAATTTATTTACCTATATATATACATGTTTTTGGAAGGCGCGACAACATGCCAACGAGCAAGATCTCACTAAATTTAGCTTTAAATGGTGATGAATTACCCCTCTATCTTTTTTGGGGTTATTGTAAGTGATATTCGAGTGGTTTTTCAAGTGAAAATCTGCAGGTACATATCCAAAATGTTGCATAGAGATGGATACTGAAATTATAGACATGATACAAAAAACTCATTATCCTCCAGCAAACAAACATAGCTATGGAAAATGGATGAACGTGGTTCATTTATAGATGGTTTACCTAGTGATTTATTTACCTATAAAAAATGGTGATTTCCCAGAGGGTATGCCTGACCATCCCCTGTGGGTATTGCATGTTTTCCCTGCACCGCAAAGTGGGACGAAAATGGTGGGTGGGTGAGTGGATCAGTTTTGGCCATTTGGAACTGGAGGGAACTGCGGCAAAAAGGTGCCCATGTGGGTCATGTCATGATGCTTCACTTGAACCATGATTTGTTGATTAACCCCCTTGCATACTTGTTTGAATCGATTTATTGTTGATGACACACCCCTGGAGGTTTGCGAGGGACGTTCCAACCCCCTGGTTTGAATCCCCCAGGCATAGAGTTGGAAAGCTGCTTGCAATGTGAGGACTTTGTGGCTTGGATGATGTGCATCACCATAGCATGGTGTTCACCATCAGCAACTTCAAGAGTTTTTGAGCATATTCTCACTGGATTGGTTTAAGGGAAAATTCTAACCGGACACCTCTATATTTGATGGGGAAAAGATGTTCCCTTATATCACGGGGGGCCAGTTCAGCTGGTGGGAATGCATGTTGGTTGGTGACTTGCAGCTACTTCCGCCCCACATGTAGCCCGGGCGACATGGTTGCGATGTTGATTCGGGTGGTGTTTCCGGGTGTGGCCTTCATTTTTGGACGGAAAGATCAACAGCCCAATTAACAAAAAAGTGGCTTGCTGTGCTAAAGCCATCCTCAAGATTTTCAATCTGGATACTGGATACCTCTTTGCGCTCGAAACATCAACACCAAGTAAATATGCATTGATATAGATATATATTTAAAGGATGTAATATATCTATATTTACGTATTTGCTGCTTGTGGAAAAACATTGTTATGTATCGGATTATGTGCACATATATTCATATTTAGTGTACATTCACCTAGATCTACCTAAGATTCGTTTGATCCCTATCTTTGTTTTTGTTTTGTAATTGTTCCCAGTGTGTTTTTTTGTCCTTTGTTGGGCCCAAAAAATGTCCTGCACCCGAGGACCGAGCTCGGGTGAAGGCGCTGTTGGAACACGAGGAAGCTTTGAAAGGTCGCGTGCTGCTGGAGTTCAAGTTCCATGGCTTTGGGAGATGTTTGCAGCAGAAAGTCAGTTGCAGTTTCTCTGGTTGGCATAAGATATCGGTATTTAGAACACTAGTATCTCTTGAACTATAGTTACTAGAGTTATATAGTGTTACTCTTTCATATAGTTATATTTATAATAGTTACTATAGCTACCCTTATGGTTACGCTATTTGTCACTTCTTTCCACTTTCTTTTCGCCAAAACAACGATCCAAGGCTCCGAAGAGCTCTTGCAATGCCGCTGTTCATCCCAAAACATGCCTTCGTGTTTCCCCACGTCAAAGAACCGGAGCCCGGGAGCAGCGGACTATGGATGATTAGATGTAGTTAAAGATGTAGCCTTTTGCGGCTGGGTTTTGAAGGGTTGGGAAAACCAACAAATCTTTCCTTGCCCATGGAATGCGATATGGGAGCTAAAGGCTGAAATAGAACAGGAGTCCCGATTCTACGTTCAACATTAGAAATGTCAATGCCAGCTGGGAGGATGTATGGAATATAACCAGCCAAAAATGTGAAGTTTATCATCCAAGAATTGGGATAGGAATGGATAGGATAGGTATATAGTCCATACATGTCCATACTTGTATATGTATAATGAAATAATGCATGTTTGACAGGTCCGACTTCTGAGATTATTTGTTTTCACATGGGAATCCCGATTCCCTTCAGAGATTGATGAGAGGGCTTCCCCATGACAAATGAGTTGCCTTGTTTGCAAATTCTTCACCCCAATGACTTGACCTAGACCCATATCTCAAAGAATTGATTGTCCGAAATTGGTGTATACATATACTGTATATATATACCCTGTGAGTCCAGGGACGTTGTTTTAATAGTCTTTGGGAAAAGGAGGTTTTTAGTAGCAAACGACAGTTACACATATTTGAACCCTATGTTGAAAGCTGGCTCAATCTGACTAGCGAACGTTGTCTTCATGTTTCTTCTAAATTCTTCAGGTATTTTTCAACTCACAATCGAATCTTTGCATATCTTACATATCACCTATGATAGGACCTTTGGATATGTTTAATTCAGATACTATATGATAATTGTGCATCACAAATCATTAGAGATTGGGTTCATCAATGAACTTACCCGAATTGCACCTTGCGGCGCTGATGGCTGCTTTGATGGGTGGCACNGTGGCACGATGGGTTCTTTGATGGAGTGCCTTTGGCAGCAACTATTCCCACTAAGTAACTGCCTTACTTATATTACCAGGGGTTTTTGTTTAAAGTTGGTATATACTGTTGTGATTGCTTCGTATCCCAGGTGGTGTGGATGAGATTCAGACGAGCGTTGTTACGTCGCTCCTTGATTGGCATTGAGACACAAAACATGTTCCAACTTGGAATGCTGATTAAAATGGGAATNTTAAAATGGGAATTTGTCCAGTTTCCACAATAAAACTTCGCCCAGGACATGCTTCCGATATCAGCCTGGAGGACCCGCAACCCGCTCACCCAGGTGCCAACCGCCCCATCCTGTGCTGCAATTGGGGGCCCACAACCATTAAAAAACCCAAAATCCTACCACTGTTGTTTGTTCATTTTTTTTTGTGATGGGCACTTCCTTCAAAATCCCAATCTTATCAACCAGTGAAACTGTGACAGGGGTCTTTAGCATGTGTGACTATCATAACTTATATGGTTCAAGGAGGCATCCAAGGGTGTCGTGGCCGCTGTTTGCGGCTTTTTTTTCCGGCCAATGGCGGCTGTGTCTTCCGCTGAAGATCGCATATTGCTCCTGCAGGATCTTTAGCCGCAGCCCGCCCNTGCGGCTTTTTTTTCCGGCCAATGGCGGCTGTGTCTTCCGCTGAAGATCGCATATTGCTCCTGCAGGATCTTTAGCCGCAGCCCGCCCCCCAAACACCAAGTATCTAGATTATGAAAATACATGCCCTTATTTATAGTCAATAAGTTTCAACCAGGTGGGAAGTGCAGGTGCCCACAAGATACAGAAAAGCAGCAAACCCTTATCAATTTCATGGGCAAACCGTTACCANTTTATAGTCAATAAGTTTCAACCAGGTGGGAAGTGCAGGTGCCCACAAGATACAGAAAAGCAGCAAACCCTTATCAATTTCATGGGCAAACCGTTACCAGGATATACAATGGGGTGCTAAGTGGAAACGGCCCAGGAGTTCTACAAGGACATACTTGACCAGAAGAACTACATCCCGGACCGGAGACGTGTTCTTAGGCAACGGGCTGGGATCCGAGACAAGGATTCCAGAGTGGCTTGGCAGNCCAGAAGAACTACATCCCGGACCGGAGACGTGTTCTTAGGCAACGGGCTGGGATCCGAGACAAGGATTCCAGAGTGGCTTGGCAGCCATACAACTACTAAAGTGCTGGCTATGTTGGGGAATTTCTTTGTGCATAAAATGCATGCATACATGCACACCCATGCACACCCGTGCGCACCCATGCACACCCATGCACACACCATCTAAGGTTCCACCTTGGTCATTTGTGGACCGCTTTTGCACTGGAGACCGCATCCGTGAGGTTGAGGCGTTTGAGATTTCATTTTCTGGTTCAACGATTGAGATTACAATGCGTGTGGTTTATCATTGGTATCCCATCACCAAAATATTCAGCACCCCCAAAGTGGTCCCGAAAAAAAGGTAGACCCCTTGCAAACCATGGTTTCTAATGGACTTTTAGTATTAAGGGAAATGGTTTTATACACAGGGTTGGGCCCCCCAAGTTGTGAACTAGGTCATGACCTGCTTCTAGATACAAACTTACCTATCCACTGGTCATCGAATAAGGTGATCGTGTTACACTGTCATGACACATCATCGTTCATTTGCTAGGTGCAAAAGTCTGAAGCAAACCAGCAGTTCTTGAGCGAGTTCCTGGCTCAATTTTGTGAAAAGATTCCAAATGACAGCGAGCTGGAGGACCCCAACATTTTTGAGAGATTTGGGAGTACACTGGGAGAACTTGCAGGGTGGTAACCAGTATAGTGGCAACCATATCTGCAGCACACTACCTTTATTATAATATGTACTATGTGTTGTGATATGTACTATGTGAAATTAATATATACTAGCCTTGTCCAGGAAGCGTTGACCTGGGCAAGTATGACTTTCTGCCTGAACCCGCAATTGTCTTCGGAAGCTGATCACCGAGTGTCTTGTCACAAAGAAGTCAAATGGGATGGGGGGGTTGGCTGCACTGTTTTGATTCGTGGACATGTTCCCTCAGATCGATTGTTTGTAGAAATTTTCAATCCATGAAATCTTGTCAGTGTGGCAAGGCCTGGGCAAGTATTGAATCTGGTGTACAACATGCACTCGCTTCGTACTGCATGACGCGCTTTCAGAGATCCCCACATCAGTGATTTTGGTTGAATGCTTTTCCTTAAGTATCCCATATGTATTTTTCTATATCATAACCAACTCGACTCAGGACCGGAAGGGAAGCCATGGCGAAGATCAAAAACATCATCCATGCAAAATTGAAGGCTAGAAGTTTGACATCAACACATTTTATTTCAACTCAATGTTGGTAGGTCTTTCAATACAGTTGCCGATCCTTTTCCCAACCTGCACATTGACTTGATCAAACCGCCAACTCCTGCGTGTGCTAGGCTTGTGAGTTATTGACCAAGTCTGGGAAGAAAAAGCCAAGTAGGGGACCACAAGCAAAGAAGGAGCCCAATCCTTTTTGCATGGTTGCTTGCCAAGGGGTGGTTCAAAGCACCAAGAATGTTATGTTCCATTCACAAAACCATTTGAAACCAATTGAATCCTCAATTTTGTTCTATCCTTTTGGCTTGTCCCAGCCTCAGCCCAGCCCCATGCTGGCTCTTTTTCTCGGACAATGGAAAGGAAAAAGAGGAAACAAAGGAAGAAAGCAAAGAAGACAAAGGTAAAAAGAAAAGCAGAGAGGAGTCAGAGAAGGCGGTTGACAACATGGAGACCGTGCCTTACATACCTGACACTCAAGACTTGTTTGACTGTGGCCAAGAGAAAGAAGAGAAAGACCAGGATGAAATGAGCGAAGACGAGGGGCTGGAAGGTGAAACGGATGAAGAAACTGAGGAAGAGGTAGAAAGTCCAGAAGAGGATGAAGAAGAGGTTGGGGAGACTGGTAAGGCTGAAGAGGTTCATGAGGATGAAGTGGCTGGGGAGACTGGCAAGGCTGAAGGCAAGGCTGAAGAGGTTCATGAGGATGAAGAGGTTGGGGAGACCTGCACGGCTGAAGAGGCCGAGGAGACAGTCAACACGGACAAGGTTGAGGAGCCAAAGGGCCAAGACCAAAAGGCAGGTGAGCAGGGAGAGCAGGCTGAACCAACTATGGTCGATACAGATCAAGAAGACGATGAAAAGGCTGCAGCCTTTGCTGACACAAAGGGTCCAATTGCTGAGGAGCATTTTGCATCCAAGGAGCTGGAGGAGAAAGCAGAGCAAGCAGCTGAGTTGGTTAAGAAGGTTTCCAACACAACAAATGACGACATCGTCCGGGCACAACGTAAGATGCGCCAAACTGTGAAAGAAGCACAGGAGNAAGCAGCTGAGTTGGTTAAGAAGGTTTCCAACACAACAAATGACGACATCGTCCGGGCACAACGTAAGATGCGCCAAACTGTGAAAGAAGCACAGGAGGAGGAGGATTCTGACGGTGAAGATGATGACCGAAGGCTGAGAGAGCTGGATGAGGAATCGGACGAGAAGAAGAGAGGCAAAGGCCGTGGAAGAGGACGTGCCCGAGGAAGAGGCAAAGGTAGAGGCCGAGGAAAGAAAGCAGCAGACTGTGAGACAGAGAAGCCTGACCAGAGGTCCAGAAAGAGACACAAATCTGATGAAGATGAGGAGCAGGCTACAGATGAGGCTGAAAGGAAGAAAGAAGATGAGAAGCCTGTTGAAAAGAGCAAAGCAAGAGCACACAAACAGAAGCAGAAAGACAACGAAGGGCAGTGCAAGACAAAGAAGACTGCTGCTACAAGAGAGACAAAGGAGGCTGAAGAGAAGACAGGCACTGAGAAAAAGGAGGCTGCGGTCAAGA
This sequence comes from Symbiodinium sp. clade C Y103, assembly GCA_003297045.1. Classification (NCBI taxonomy): domain Eukaryota; class Dinophyceae; order Suessiales; family Symbiodiniaceae; genus Cladocopium; species Cladocopium sp. clade C. Next base: position 101,703 of record BGPT01001255.1, on the reverse strand, counting down.
GGGACACTGAGAACCAGACAAGACAGACTGCAGAAAAGACAGGTCAGAAAGCAAAGGGTGGCCAGGACGAAGAAGAGCAGGAGAGAGCCAATGATGAACAGATGCGTAAGGCCCCCAGGAGGAGGAAGAAGCCTGAAGAAGAGGAAACCAAGAAACCTGATGAGAAAAGCCATGAGAAAAAGAGCGAGGATCAGAAGGAGAATGTGCCAAAGAAGAGGAAGAAGGCGAAGGCTGATGAGGATGAGGGAAGAGACAAGGACGAAAAAACAAAGGCTGCAGGCACAGAGAAATCCAATGAGGCAGAGAGGATGGAGAAGGCTGAGGAGAAGAAGAAGCGGAAACATGCTATCGCCACCGACACCGAGAAGACCGATGAAGGGAAGACGAGGAGAGAAAAGGATGCAGATAGGCAAAGCAAGGTTGAGGACAAGAGCAAGGAGGAGACAGCAAAGAAGAGAAAGCAGGCAGAAGAGAGAGACGACACAGCAGGCAAAGGCGGCATGGAGAACAAACATCATGATGGTGATGAGGTTCATGAAATCAAGGATGAAGATAGTTTCTCCCCTGAGAAGCCTGACAACCAACTGGGTGACGAAGAGCTCAACCCACCGACACCAGCGGCGAGGCCCTGTGAAGACAAAAGCACCGAGAATGCACATGTGGTTTCTGAGAAGCCAAAANCAACTGGGTGACGAAGAGCTCAACCCACCGACACCAGCGGCGAGGCCCTGTGAAGACAAAAGCACCGAGAATGCACATGTGGTTTCTGAGAAGCCAAAAGAAAAGAGCCAAGCAGCCAAGCGAAGGAAAGCAAAGCAGGAAGGTGAAGGCCCAAAGTCTGAAAGCAAGAAAAGTCCCTTGAAGTTGGCAGCCAGTGCTTCAAGGAGGATGATGGAGAACAAAAAGAAAGGAGATGGAGTAGCAAAGAACTTGGCAGAGCAGTTTGAGCGAATGGCTGACAAGGGTACGGAGAGGAAAAAACCCAAGCGTGTAGTGAAACCGATGGACACCACAGACCTTGCCACTTAACAAAATTACCCACACAATGTGCCTTGCACACGTGTGCACAATGGAGCTCATTGACAGTGCATAGTATGGTGTGCATATTGAGAAAACAATCATTAATCATCCACAATGAATGATCAATATCCATTAAGCTATATTCTAAGCATGCTTTATATAAAAAGGCCAGTGTGCTGCAGATATCCTATGACCTATCTCGGGGGAACTTTCGGGTGTGATCGCTGAGGCTATCAGCTGCAGTACTTTGATGCGATTGAAGAAGGAAGAGCCTATGTTTTCGATCCCTGATGACCTTCAAACCGCCATGGACACCTTCCAGGACACTCACACGTGGGCCTATCCCCATAAGCATGGCCCCAAGTATTTATATCTTATCTCATCTAATCTCCTTTGGTCTTCCATGTATATAAGGAAATTGATCCTATCCCAGCGCCAGCACTCAGGTCCTTCACATTGACTCGACCTGATCATCTTCCACCAGCGCCTGTCGAAGAGCCAGGGACGATCGGGGTCTTGCTTGGTCCCCAATTCTTTTGGTTAGGATTGCAATATGGATGATGTTTGATTACTGTATTTGGGGCCTTGGGATGTCTAATTAAGGCTTGACACTCGTGGATTTTTTGCATCCAGAGTGCCCAAAGATCGGATCGAGTTGGTGAATGATAAGATGAAGCCGCAACCTCCACTCAATGCACCTGGTCCCAAATTCACCAGAATCTCATGTTGTAAATGTTGTAAGTGAAAGAACTGGTAGAATTACTTGAGCAGTCGGAGCCACTAGCTCAATCTGAGGCAAATGTGCGGCGAGGTGTCAGTGTGTCGTGGGGGAAATATGGTCCCTTCTTTGGGCCAGGTGCTTATAAGCTGATTGATTTGCGGTAATACTTGTTATGTCAAACTTCAAACACACCATACAGAAATTACTGACCTATATGAATCCCTGATTTCTCTTAAGTTGATTTGTATAGTTGATTTGACCCAGGTGGTCTTTGGCTACAGCTTTGGCTGGGTGGACCCAGATCAAGGATGTTTTGGAGTCTGATGAGGAAGATGGCAATTCGCAATCTGACATGGAAGAGACCTGACATCGTAGATCTTAATTCTAGCGATCGATGTCTCAATCTTTTGTTGCTCAGTGGCTAGCATAGGGGGGGGTGTGCTTCACTAAGTGGTCCCTCAATGTGGCACAAACATGTTTTGTTTTTCATTATACATTTTTCACATCACAGTATGAGATATTAATCACAAATGATTTTCCAAAGACTTTGCGTTGTTGGGAAGGAACCCCTGGCTAGCTACAGTGCCGTGTGTGCGTGTGTGTTTCCACACAGATCATTCAAGTGTCCTATGGGGTGGACAGCAACGTGAAAAAGAATTTGCCAACTTCACATACCAGAAGGATTTGCACAACCTGTTGTTCAATTGTGTCCAAAACTTTGTCACTTGACTGCACATATTGAACTTGTCGAACTGGTGGCTTATCTATGCAGCATTTTTGTATCATAGGCATTCATATGCTGATAGGGTTGCACCAATGCCCCGACCNGCACCGATAATCTTGCTTCTTGGCTTTGCAATTCATAAGTGGCAGATGTCTCCCGGTTTTTTGGAGGGCCCAGCTTGAGAAATAGCACTATGATGACACTATGTTTGGGATACTATTCGTGCTTGCTACCGTGCTGAGTCTTCATTGCATCGACTATGTGATTGAAAATACCCCTCCGAGCAAGGCGTCCAGAGCCCACAACTCAGTTCATCTTATGTTTTACCCATTCTTCTGTTCATTCTGAAATCTATTTTCCCCATGGGCATGTGGCGCGGCCAAGGATTTGCACAATGTTGACCTCTTTTCAGGAAGAGGTGCTATTCATGGTGCATTTGGTCAGAACCTGATTTCACTTGCTGAATGAACTACCTTCTAGATTTGGTTCAGCAATTTATCAAATTTTAAAGCACCTCACTCTTGTATATGTAAGCGGCCCCAACTGAGTTGACCAGAAGATGAAGTCGTGTCGCCCTCATGAGTCCAGAAACCCATGAACACCATTGTCAGTACTGTGTTTGGGGGACAATTGGATCCACAAAGAAATAGCTGAGGAAGCCTTTTGATGTCGAGACATTTGGGCCATCGGGAGACATCCTGGAAGTGTTGGCCCCTTAGGAATCCAAATGAGTTTGTTACAAGATATGTTCAACATAGATGGTGCAAATTCCGAGGAACTGTATATGTATTACGATGCTTTCCCATTAACATATGACATTGGATTGGGCTCTTCGATATTGGTGGCAATGGATTTGCTCCATCTACTTCAGTTGCGAACCCACACTATCGTCATGAGTCATGACTGATCACATGTTCTCGCCCCTAAGGGAAGGCTTTTTACAAAGCATCCAATATGTATTGAGACTTCGACAGGGGGGCCTGGCTACCGCTGGGCCCCCCTGCGGCTCCTTCGTTTTCTTAAACTTGGCGACATCCCAAAGATCAAAGACGCGGCCATTTGGGGGGCCATGGGCCTATGTAAAAAGGGCCAATCAGCCCCTCGTCTTGGTTTCTTGGCCCNCAAAGACGCGGCCATTTGGGGGGCCATGGGCCTATGTAAAAAGGGCCAATCAGCCCCTCGTCTTGGTTTCTTGGCCCCTTATAACAAAATAGACTTGGATAGTTTAGGAAAGTTGGGGAAACTTAGGCCCCATTTTAGGGGTGCTATATATTTCCTATCCTGTGTACTACTACCATGCATCCAACAATTGTCCTACTAAGGTTTAACGGCGTTGATGGTGGTTTAAACATGTTTAACCTTCCTGAAACTTGGTAGTGGGTTTACTGAAACTTGGTGACCCGGTTCTTGACCTTGGCCTGTTTCCCCTGCAGTGCTCCGCCAAACCCGGCCAAGGATCACATGCCGAATGTGCCTTCTTCTGCTTCTGGCCTTCGTGCGATGCGCGGTGTTTCTGGTGGAGCAGCCATCAAGTACTGTGATGATGGTTTTCCCATATCTGGTCTGGCTTCAGAAAACTGTATCGCTTTTCTGGCCGTGGTTGGTGACCAGATTGTTAGCAACCCAGTGTATCAGGAACACCTGAACTAATTTCAGAAAGCATGGTTTCACAAATCATGTGCTTTTTTTTGGTCATTGGTGAACTAAGTCACATGGGCAGCTATGGGCATGCAAATTTCAAGCCCACTGTGACTTTTGGAAGTGCGCTTGGGACCCAGGAATGCAAGTTGAATCAATTTGTGTTCTAATACGTGCATCAAAAAAGTGGAGACAGTGTTATTATGTTCCATACATCAAAAATTGGAGACACCAACAGGTTAAAACCCCCAAAATATATCAAAATATAAAATTATTGGGTATCCAGGGTTGGGGTCTTCAATTTTGTGAACCGGTCGGTTTCCTGGAGTGTTTCAGACTTGGGTCGCCTGTACCAAGAACTTGGTCCTACCGGCTTCATGTCAAGATCACAANAGTGTTTCAGACTTGGGTCGCCTGTACCAAGAACTTGGTCCTACCGGCTTCATGTCAAGATCACAAAGAAGGTTAGAAAGCGCATCCAAAAGAACAAGGAGAAGAAGGCTACAGTCCGGAAACATATTGATCAACAAGGGAAAGTTAGAGTGTCCCAAACTCAGGTCTGTCACAGGCATTGTCAGAAGTCCTTGCAAATACCATGAGTATATATCTCAGAGCAGTCTTTATTTTCCATACAATTCCTTCCTGAACCCCTAAAAATGACCAACTGTATGGGGCCTATGTGGGCTTATGTTGAAGATTCATCTGGGTATACCGAAGATTGCATTCACCACATCATTTAGCAGCCTACAGGGGATAATGTTTCTAGTGGAAGAATGGAACATGAAGATTGGAGATTTGAAGGGAATGACTGGCCCCTAGAGTTTTTTTACTGTCTCAGGTCTGGCAATCCCCTTCACCTGCGGGCATCTCAAGTGTATCCGAAAGGGTATGGGAAAGCTATTGCATCAATCCATGGCTCCTGGATGGTGCCTAGCATGCAACAGTGAATTTGGGGTCAAGCANCCGAAAGGGTATGGGAAAGCTATTGCATCAATCCATGGCTCCTGGATGGTGCCTAGCATGCAACAGTGAATTTGGGGTCAAGCAATGCCAGAAACCATGAGAAGAATTCCTCACTGGAGGTATTGGATTGGCAATCAAATTACAAAACCTGGTCCTGGAATGCCAATAGCAAAATTCAAATTCAGAACGCCCCGTTTATTTGGATTGTGGGCCCCTATCGGACAAGATTTGATCTGATCGGGTCTAGATCATATGGAATATATTGATTGAAATAGCTCGCTAATAACACCAACTCCCNCCTATCGGACAAGATTTGATCTGATCGGGTCTAGATCATATGGAATATATTGATTGAAATAGCTCGCTAATAACACCAACTCCCACAAACTGGATTTTGCAATCTTCAATGTGCCTTGGAAGTTTCTCTGAGGCAGACAAGCAGAATGTGCAGAACATCCGTGATGCCCTCTATCCTCAGACCGGTGGCTTGGTCGACAAGGTGCTGGAAATAGTCCCAAAGGCGGGATTGGAGATCTATCGTCTAGGAATCTAGCTCCTAGGGATAATCTAGCTCAACAGTTGAGAAATGTTTTGAAAACTAAACACTGAAAACATCTGAGAACACATTTTTGGGAATTTGGAATCTAGAACGAATTCCTGTCTGGACTTGGTTTGAACGGTTTCAATCAGCTAAACAAGTTGAACGCAAAGGGTGGTATCGTTCAGGTTGGGCTGTGTGTGTGTGGGAGGCCCCGTACCAATGGCGACACGCAAGTCTGACCCAGCTGAAAGACTTCTTGGTCAGTGAGAGAGCTGCAGGGAGGTACCACCCTGTGCTTACAACAGGCCTAGATTGAAANGAAAGACTTCTTGGTCAGTGAGAGAGCTGCAGGGAGGTACCACCCTGTGCTTACAACAGGCCTAGATTGAAATTCGTCATCAAAGTGTACCCGGGTAGCCCTGGAAATGAAAATTGAAATCTACTCACAATCTTCAACCTCAAGAGTCTAAAGAAACATTTCTTTGAAAAAAAAACCGTCTCCAGGTGTACCAGGGAGTGCTGAAAAATGATGGTACTTGACTGCATGTTTCTGCCTGGAACAAAAAAAAGTTAGGCCTAAACCAGCCAAGGGGTAAGCGTGAATCAACCGTGAAAAAGCCGTGAACTAGCGTGAAAAAAACGTGAACGGATATTCTTAGGCGTGAACGAACGTTCTTAGGCGTGAACGACGGAACCCCCAAAATGACCTATTTTTTCACATTTTTTATGCTGGCTCATGATTTTTCACGGTTGATTCACGGTATTCACGGTTGATTCACGGTATTCACGGTTGATTCACGGTTGATTCACGGTTTTGTCACGGTTTTGCTCACGGTTGCTTTTGTCCAGTTTTGAGATGTGCTAGTGTGCAGCCATTGAGAAATCAATCGGGCATAGTAGGATTTCAGGAAATATGACAGATGTGGAGGCCCTGTTAGCTAAAGCAGCCCAAAGGAAGCTGCGGGCAGCTGAAGTTGGTGCTGCTTTAAGTGAAAAGTCCACAACTTGTGATTCCAGGACTGGTTTTTTGCCCTTCAAATTGAAAAAATGAGGAATATATGTTGTTGTCACCACATGGATGGAGCAAACCATTGGGCCCCCTATCATAAGTACCTTCAAAGGGAAATTCACTCTCATTGGGGAACAAAAACATGTTCAAGGTCCAAACAACCTAATTCCACCAGGAGTTCGAAGGAAGCTTGCAGATCCCCCCCGGAAGCAGGCCAGGCTGGCTGACCAGTTGGGGCCAAGTCGCAAAACGCTTTGCTTGGCCGACTTGGTCCAGATCATGCAGAGTTCTCCACTCCTGCACAGGTTTTTTTATCAGGGTCAGAACAAGATGTGCTGCCTTTGAGTCTTTAACCCCCCAAGATAAAGGACTGTATTTATTTATCCAACACTAGATGGGGTGCACAAGTCAGCGGGGGCGATCTAGGATATCGATGGGCAAAAGTTGTCTTACAATAGAACTATAACCCAGGTGCAGGACTCCAGGTTTTGCCATTAGGGTTATACATGCATTGTTTCCCGGAAGATTCATCTACCAACTCTTCAAATAAGCAGTCAAGAGCAAACATTCTGGTCGGGAATGTTACAGCGTTGATCGATCTATTTCATTCTTGGGACATGATGTGCATAAGGGCCAGCAAACCAAGTTCATTCAAACATATGGGAATGTCTCAAAATAGGCGGGTGCCCGAGGCTGTTTATTCTTGAATTGAAAAACACAGTTTGTGGCACCCCTATTTTGAGACATTCCCATATCTTGTCTTCACGCTATTGTTTTAACAACACTGTCAAACAACAATGTTCCACCTCCACTCAAACAAGATAAGATCTTTTGATATTGGAGGGACCTGTCCAAAACCACCCCTTACTCTGTTTTACCTCTGTCATTGTTCAATGCTTAGGTTTGGGGATGCTGTAGCATATTTGGTGAATCTGCGTCACCCCAAAGGCTGCCATATTTGTAGAAAACCACCATGTAAGATATTGTTTTAACCTGTCGATGCCCATATTGCACTTTGCACTGCGCGTCAGATTCTGACACCTCGACGGTGCCAGCAACAGAGAAGGAACTTCAGAAGGCCAAACAGAAACGAAAGGAGACTGATGTGTTGATTACCCCCCCGGCCAAGATCGTCAAGGTGAAGAAAAGTGACAGTGCCGAGACTTTGTCACGGCCAAAGCTCAAAAGGGAAATTCAAAGCAAGCCTGTTCTTGAAGGCAAGCCAGATGACAAAAGGGTGGTGCTAGCTACTGCAGTCAAAGCCAAGTCAGCCCCGAAACCAAAGCTTGAACAGAGTCAGGAAAATGCCCAGAGAGCCCAAGCAGTGCATGACTGTTTGAGGCGAGCCTCGACTACAGACATGTCCAGTGCTGAAGCAACCCCCAAGGTTCCAAAGGAAAAGACCCCAGCCACTTCGTCTTCACCGCCTGAGGATCCTCCCCCATCTGGTGATGATTCCAGTGATTCAGATGAATATCGCGGGAAAGAGAAGCAAATCTCGGCAAAGAAGCTAGCCCATGCACGGTACATGAGGTTCTCACGCTCTCTCAAGAGTAGCTAGGTTCAATTACGAGGGCAGGAGGTAAGATCGTTTTGGTGAAGATATAGATCGCTGTGCCACACCCATCATCTAAAATGTAAGGCAACTGGACTACTGGTTTAAAAATTATGTATTCCAAAGCAAACATCAAGAAATAGCAAACCCACTTTCAAGTACATTCAAGATTCTGGTTTGGACAGGACGTATAAACAATGGGTTTGAACACTTTATGAAGAACCTGCTCACCCCAATTCATTCGCTACCTGAGGTAAAAAGACCCCTCCAGAGGTTCGACGCGCAGGACAAGCAGCATTCCGGGACCAAGGAATGTTGCAGGTATTGCTAGAGCAGTGGACCAGCTGCCAGGGTGTTTGGTCACAGAGCGAGTTTTACATCCAAGTCAAAGAGAAGCGCAAGAATCGCTCTTATGGCTCACGCNCCAGGGTGTTTGGTCACAGAGCGAGTTTTACATCCAAGTCAAAGAGAAGCGCAAGAATCGCTCTTATGGCTCACGCAGGTGGATGACACGCATGGAGTTGATCCAAAAGTTTGGGAGTACCGAGGTGGCAGACCAAATTATCTCTGCCAAAGCCATGGATGCAGAGGTGTCGAAGTCCCATATCCGAGCCAACCCTGACCTTCACGGTCTTGACACTCCTGACCCTTACTTGGGAAGTTATACACACTTTACTTTTGATCTTTGAGATGATAGAAACTTTGTTATCATCCAGTAGTACCCTCCCTCAAAGGAAACATAGATGGTTGACTTGTTGGACTCTCACGCCCAGATGCTAGCTGCTCAGGAGACTCGCCAGTATCTGATTTGGGATCGCGAAGGTGATGAGTCGACAGTGGACCATGTCACCACAACTCTCTTTCAGGCTGCTGAAAAGGATGAGGATGAGGATTCCCGGGGCAGATCCAGGGTGAGAAGCCGCAAAGGTAAGNACACTCTAACTAACATTAGTGTGCATGCATGTTGGCATCATGAACCCTGTCATGCCCTGCTTAGAGCAGACTTAGTTTCCAAACGTCTCACCACCAGCAAATGACAGGCCAAAGGTAAGAAGAATTCCAAAAAGAGACATTCAAAGAAAAGCAAAGGTGGCAAAGGAACAAAGACTTCTAAGTTGTCAAGTGACAGCTCTGCAGGCAAGAAGAAGAAGGAGGAAACGGAGGAACAAAAGCAGAAACGTGAACAGAAGGAACTTGAAGAACAAAAAAAGAAGGAGCAAAAGGAACAGGAGGCAGAACGAAAGAAGGAAGAAAAGGAGAGGGAGAAGGAGAAGAAAGCTGTTGAGAAACAGAAGAACGATGCGTTTAAAAATGATCTGCGGAAGGGAAACCAGGCTGGGATCATTTCAGCATAAGTTGAATTCTGCTAACCCACTGCAGGTGAACCACTAATCCACCAAAGAGAAATTGGAACCTTTTAATCCACTACCACCCGTCACTCCTGCAGGCCATGTGTTTCGAGTTGCGTCCTTAGAGCTTCCCCCGTAGCGACGTCCTGTCGGACAAGCTTCGCCAAATGTTCCTCGGCTGCATCAGTGTTGCGGGTTTGGATGTTGTACGATTTTGTGGACCAATAGGCTACACACGATTATATGTGTGATGCACACATTCCCCCATTGATCACAGGCTTAAATTTGTTGGAAAATCTTCATAATTGAAATGTAGATAATTGTATAATAGCTAGTATAGTATTGAGCCAATCATGATATAGCATTTTCTATGAAAAGTCTTCAGCGCATAAGATTGATGATTGGGTGACCTTTGCAAGGAGTGGCTCGGTTGTGACGGCGATCCTTTCTGAAGTCAAGCCCCACATCGCCAAAATGAAGGGTGTTCGTACCAAGTTGCAGAAGTCCATTGATTCAGCCAAGGTCGGCTTGGGTCAGGGATATTTGGGATATACCAATGGAAACATATACCAATGGAAATGTCATCCTGCATATGCAATGCAATACATACCACCTAGTGGTTGTGGGCCCCCTGCAAGATTCAAGCATTTGAGGGATGGAAAAAAATGCTCTTGGTCTTGGTCCAATGTTAAACATGTATTCCCAGATTACCAGCTTAGGAGTAATTCGCATCAAACGTGTTGCCTTGCAGGTTGGCAGCCTTGGGACCCTTCTTGATGATGCGGCAGCAGCTGATGTGGCAGGGGCTGATTTCAACAACTTTTTGTCAGCTTACCATATCAAGTATCGTTGGATGACAGCACCATTTAGAATCCCAGCAGCCCTTGATTTTCGTGCTGCAGCTTCTTTTAAAACACCACCTTGATTTACCAGCTATATGTTCATGTGATTCATGTTTGAAGAACATATTGATACAAATCCAGTGTCTTTTGGGATGGTGGGGCTTCGGCTGGCTATGGTGCTACTCTGGATCCACGCTTCCAAGCTTCAGTGTTTTCGAAGGCCACAATTAAGTACCCATAATCCATGGGGTCAGTTTGAATTGGTCAACAGTCTTCGCCTGCGTTGAATATACGCGGGCTTGGTTAGTGTTCGGCCAGTCAACTTAGGTTAGGGGAAGTTTGGCCTTTTGGGATGATGTGTGTTCGCCGTGACTCAAAAGCGATAACCACCACCATGACATGACAATTATGAGTTGCTGTCGATTGTGCATTCATGTCACTACAGGTTAAGGATGATAGGTTGATCGCTAACACCCATCGAACATCAAACATATTCCTGGATTCCCTGGCCTACCCCACGCAGGTCTGGCCGACCCTGGTGTTCCACACACCCTTCATGGCCATGTTGATGATGTTGCTTCTGGAGTATCTTGGTTCAGATTTGTGTTGGTGATTCATCGTCTTCAACATTGTAAGAACTCTTCAGTAAGGAAATTGAAAAAAATGAGGAGCTAGAACTAGGTCAGGATTTTTGTTTAACCATTTGAACTGATAAAGTTTTGTATATCATTAGCCCTGTCAAAGCTTCCTATCCTCCAACTTGTTTGCCTCCCCGCTGCTGCTGATGCGGCCAGGCATCTTCCATTCGAAAGGTGATGTCCCGTGTCCGGAACCAGCTCAAGGAATGGGCATGGGTGTGTGTGTGTGTGTGCGTGTGTGTGTGTGTGTTGGGGGGGTGGACCCCATCAAGCCCTGCTGGTTGAAATCCAAACCTATCTTTATTTGAAGTTCAACCAAACCTTTCTATCTTTGAACTTGATTACCCTGGTGTCGTTGAGATAGGTGTTTTTTATGTTATTTTTCATGACGACAACCCCATTGTTTTCAGCTGTGGGATTGCAAAAAAAAAACTCAGAAATATAGTGGCATGTATGATGCCAATTACACTACATACTTTGGCAACCCTCCATTGATCACTTTGCATCATGTGAATGATCCATGAATATATGGATACTGAACAGCTAGCTGTGATGTTGTAAGTGTCTAACCATATTGCAACTGCATGGGGTGTCTACTTGAACACAGTTGTTTCTCATGGTTCTTAAATCTTGCAAGTCAACAAGAGTATACATATCATATACTATTATATATATTATAAGTATATACAACAATTATACTTACTATTATTATAAATGTGTGTGTGTGGCTATGTATTGTCATCATATCATGCTAATATCTATGCATAGTCGATATGTGGACCGTTGGTGTATCCAGGTGATTTCCCACCCTTAGAATGATTAGCCCCATCATGGTATCACAAATTGATCTTTTGACATTGTGCCTACACTGATCCTAGGAAACTGGGAGTGCTTCTCATCCTGATGTGCAACGACTTGGGAAAAGCTCTAGCTCTGGCAAAAATGATTCACGAGATTTTTGGCGCTCTGTCAAAATCCCGGTTGCCTCTTGGTCTTGGTGTCAGGAATTGGGTGAAATTTTCATTGGGGCTATTTTCTATCAAAGTATGGGCAACAAGTATGATTTCAATTGATGTTGGAATCATGTCATAGGAATCTACAGGGGAAGTTGAAACCGACACTGAGGCAACCCATACAATCAGAGTTCCTGTGGTCGACACAAAGGCACCCTCTGGCATTGGCTTTGAGAAGTACCCAATTTTACACCCACATGAGGTATTGTCGTACCTGTGGGATGAAGTGGGGGTTCAAGTTCCAGCATCAGAAGTTTCAGAATATTGGCGGCATGCCAGAGAGNACATGAGGTATTGTCGTACCTGTGGGATGAAGTGGGGGTTCAAGTTCCAGCATCAGAAGTTTCAGAATATTGGCGGCATGCCAGAGAGTTTCAAGAGCCGTGGGCTGTGTCATCCCCTGCGTCGGATCAGTATATTCCCATAGGGCTGCACGGTGATGCTGCGCGTCTCTGGGCTATTCACAAATTCGAGAAAGTCATGGCGATATTTCTCAATTGTGTACTTTTTCGACCAAATTCAGTTCGTCACGGGCGTTGGCTCCTTTTCTCCATACCGCGTGAAAAATTACACAAAAATAGGACGCTAAATGCAGTCTTTAAACGCCTTTGCTGGAGTCTGGAAGCAGCGTTCGATGGTGTCAATCCCCAAACTGGGGTAGGGGGAAAACCTTTGTCAGAAAATGACCAAAAGCGTGCACTTTGTCCACTTACTCGATCTGGTGCTAAATTTGCACTCACAGAATGCCGTGGAGATTGGGAATACCATGTTGATGTGTGGCGCCCCTGTGCTAGCTGGAAGTCTGACACAGTTTGTTTTCGCTGCCCTGCTTTAGCGAAAGGAGCTGCGGGAGCTTTGTACTGGAACCATGGTGATGGTTGCACATGGGAATCTGAGGAGTTTGGATTAGAGTCATTTGTAGCACGCCGATTAAAAGAGAATAACCTTTGTACCTTGGATGGTTCAAACCTGNGATGGTTGCACATGGGAATCTGAGGAGTTTGGATTAGAGTCATTTGTAGCACGCCGATTAAAAGAGAATAACCTTTGTACCTTGGATGGTTCAAACCTGTGGAATTTTTCAGGGAGTATCAATTTGTTTTGCTCATGTTTTTTGTTTNGCACGCCGATTAAAAGAGAATAACCTTTGTACCTTGGATGGTTCAAACCTGTGGAATTTTTCAGGGAGTATCAATTTGTTTTGCTCATGTTTTTTGTTTCACGCTGTTTATATGTTTGAGTGAGCGAACAGAATGATCCTCATCAAGTTTCCCTACTGGTGCCCCCCTTTGTCAAACAAACTTGGTTGAAATATTCTTTCAATGCCCTTCTGGGCTTGGCAGGGTTTAACTGGAAAACTAGCATGTGGGTCTGAGGTCCTTTGCTGAGCCTGCGCATGTTCACGCACCCATCGTTGCTGCGTTGGTGCACAATGCACACGATAAATNAGCGAATGGGGGGAGTTTGAGTCTCAACTGAGTTTGATTACCATTGTTTTTTCCCCTAAAAACAAACCATCAAAACATTACTAATATCAACAGGGGGGGTTCTTCTATACCAGTCTCAGGATTTTGCTCACAGAGGAGCTCCTATACTTTGGGCCTGGGGAATTCAGTGTCCAGTTGGAGGAAGCATATAGGCATTTTCTCGATTTCTGCCGAACCCGCCACATTCCACACACCCAACCACCCTTCCTTCGCAAAATGGTCACATGGATCACAGCTTTATTGTTTCCATATATTTGGTTGCCCCCCCAAAAAAAAGAAACATTTTCAGGGGTGGTTCACGGCATATTTTGGGAATTCTGTTTAACCATATGTTTCCCAAGCATGATGGGATCAATCTGGCTTGATTGCTTCACCCTGAAGAGTTTTTGAAAAATAGTATGGAAATGGGTAGTCTTCACAGTACTGTGCCTGCCACTACTCAGGTAAAGAAGAAGAACGGTGAGATCCTATTGACTGCAAAGGCCTACAATGGCCGGATCATTCTCATGTGGCTTACCCACTGCTTGCTGGATGCAGTGCAACACCATCCTGACCATCAAATCCTTCTAATGACGAGTGTGGCAATGATTTTTGGTTGATACATAATTCAACTTGTGACATCTTAATTGTCCATCACCCATTGAATTCATAGATCATTTCAATGAAATATGTTGGTTCCAGTTTCCTTGGGTCCTGTAACCACCATCATGGCCCATCTGGCTGTGCCAAGGAGCTCATTGGCGAGGTTTATGACCACGATGGAAGCGAATGGCCGCTTCTTGCAGCATGGCTGCACTTGGCGGCGGGACCCGGTGATGATTAAATAAATATGATCAGTATTATTCGAGTTAGAATGGGTATTGTTACCTCTAAGTCGTGAAACACATTTACTCATTGTATAATATTATATATATTATCCCTGGCCTTCCAAGACTATTATAATTATTCATGTCCTTCCAAATTCAGAAATGGTCTGGTTACTCGGGACTCATTGCATAATATATATTATCCCTGGCCCTTCAAGACTATTGTAATACATGTCCTTCAAAATTCAGAAATGGTCTAGTTACTCGGGACTCATTGTATAATATATATTATCCCTGCCCCTCCACGACTATTGTAGTTAAAATTTTACATGTCCTTCCAAATTCAGAAATGGTCGTTACTTAGGCCACACAGATTCCAAGATGTTTCACGGTTGGACAATGTTTGACCACCTGATATTGCAGAACCCAAATTGCTTTCAGATTAAAAAACATGGATGATTCTGGATGATCATCATAAGTCACACCCCTGCGTTTGCAGCTATCTCGATCAAAGGACACAGGAGGCCGCGGAGTCACTTCATGATTCTGGCATGAAGTTTGTCAACATGCACCGTGCATTATCTGTGGCGCACATCAGGCTTGGGTCATGCCACCATGTGCTGCTTGGGGTCTCATTTTTTAATTTTGCGTGGCCCACTGGCAGAGGCTACAAAAAAGTATTTGGCTGATGAAGCCAAAACTACAGGTTCCTTATCTGATTTAGAAACAACACCACGTAATTATAAACCTATGTTGTGATGAAACCAAATCTTGAAACTTCTCATCGGATTTGGAAACAACTTTCCTGTAAATGCATACTTGTTTGGGTTCAGGTCACATAGGCCACAGGCCATGGTCCCCTTAGAATGTTAAGATTACTGGTTATATACTGGCACCTAGGTGCTGATTCATATCTGCAAAGATGCTCGACGCTACAGTGCTTTGGNATGTTAAGATTACTGGTTATATACTGGCACCTAGGTGCTGATTCATATCTGCAAAGATGCTCGACGCTACAGTGCTTTGGCACGATATAGTTTGTG
This sequence comes from Symbiodinium sp. clade C Y103, assembly GCA_003297045.1. Classification (NCBI taxonomy): domain Eukaryota; class Dinophyceae; order Suessiales; family Symbiodiniaceae; genus Cladocopium; species Cladocopium sp. clade C. The sequence continues at coordinate 86,354 of BGPT01001255.1, read as the reverse complement.
GATATTGTTCTTCCATGTTCTTCTGTTTGCTACCTAGTTCATGTTCTACTTTGTTCCCCAAGGAACCAATCCAAGAATGTGGCACACATTTGTAGATGAAGATGCGATGCGCTGGGTGAAGAGTAACTTAGCTAGCATTGGATGAGAGGATGACAGCCAGTGAGTTCAAAATTGACAGGGAAGCACTGAAANCTTAGCTAGCATTGGATGAGAGGATGACAGCCAGTGAGTTCAAAATTGACAGGGAAGCACTGAAAAACAAAAGAAAGTCTTGTTGGGACTGAGGTATTTGTTCAAGGGCCCATCCTCGTACCCGGCACTATTGGCTTTTGAAGTGTACGAAATTAAGGCTTGATGGGCTGATGTTGATTCAAGAGCTTCTCATTGGCTTGCTATTCTTTTGTCAATTCAAATGATTGGCCTGTTATTGCAGGCTGCATTCTATGAAGAACTGCACATCCAGAAAAAAGAATCTTGGTCTTCAATTGGGAACAACTCTTGGTGAAAGAAATTCAACCCCTTCTGGCGCTTTTTGGTGTCCAAAACCTTATTGTAAGACAGATTCGGCTGAATCCTTCTCAGGACACGAAACCCGAGGAGAAGATGAACCCTTAGCATGGTGTCTGGAGAACACTTGTGTGGAAAGCGAACTCCTTTTTCGGACTAATGCGCACTTACAGCGTGATTGCGAAAGTAGGTTAGGTCCAACCGTGAAACCTTCTTTAGGCTAAAGACCGTTGTTTTAATAGTCTTTGGAAGGCCAGGGTATATATATATATATTATATCCCAATACACTATACATCCCATTAAACCCTATAAAACACGGTCAGAATCCATTCTTGCTATGTGGTGTATCTTACTTCCCCGTCGACACAGGCGGCGGGTTCAGCTGGAGTTTCCACGATGTAGCCATTCCGAGCAGAACCGCCGGTCGCATCGGCTTTGCCTTTGCTGCGGCAGCGCGTTCGCGAGCAGCTTGGCCAATTTCGCAGGTGAAAGAAGTAGTTTGGGTCATGGGAATATAGAATGGGATGTGTATATACTATATGTAAATTCAAATGGGATGATCATGGGATATAAGTGTACATTTTGATCATTCTGACATTTTCTGAACTTCACAGTTTGCAAAAAGGAGACTTGGAATATTTGAACATTGACTGGGCGGTGACAAGCTCACAGCGCCAGCTTCTCGGTCCATTTTTTCTGGCTAAATCACTACCAGTACAATAATTCACCAACCCAAGATATGGTCATTGTATGTCATTGTCATTGTGGGATCTGCTCTAGATTCACCATCATTTGCAGTGAGGTCGGGACCTGAGGTTGCTATAATTGGTCCATCGTTTTTGATGTTTTTGTTTTTCAGGGAACAAGCAATCCCTCTGGAACTATCCCCTCGATATCCGATACCTGCAAAAGGTTCCGTTGATGAATCTTCCACTGGAAAATCGTTGATTCTTTTGGATGCCATGATTTGATCATCTTTTAAAGAAGAAACGGATGGCCATATCGATTGATTCTTATGCTTAGTGGCACCATTTTGTTGAATTTGAGTGGATCAGGCACCGTCTTCGCTGCTGGTGCTCTTGCTTTCTCGCCTCAGCAAAGCGTCCACACTCTGCTGCAACGGATTCCGGCAAATTGACTTGCAAGACTGGCTAGATACATCTTGCCGGCTTCATAAGCGATCCTGTTTATGAGATAATGACAATAAACATAAATAAACAATATTAAACAATACCTTCGCTTGAACATCAATAACGAATACCTTCGCTTGTGAATGGCCACTTCTCAACAACCAAAGTTGTCGAGTCTGGCATCAGGTAAGATGCTTCAGGGAAATCTCCTTCATCTGCTTGCCTTTTACATGGGAAAAACTAGGGTTTGCCCAAAAACCAGGGTTTTAAACGTGACTCATCATCCAGCCCGGTCAGCTGATGTATCTTTTGGGTGAAAAAGTGCATCAATTCCATATACACAACAAATACATGTATTGTATTTCTTGAGGTGCATTTGAGCAATTTTCTCTGGGTAAAATTCTACACTTCACAACATACCAATTTCAGCAGGAAACCTACCATATGTAAGAAAGAAACAAAACACCTGAATTCCAATCGATCAAAAGACACCAATCAAAAATTGAGCCATTATATAAACATACCCCTATCCATCCCTATCCAATCTCATTGTATATACTACTTGGTTGATAGGTTTCCCTAGAAAAAGGCTTAGTTCATAATCCCAAAATTAAATACTATAATTCCCTATATCATCCTGTACCAATCAACCAAGCGATTTTACCTCAATTCCTCTGGAGGATTCCCCACTTCCGGCGCATGGCGCTCCGTCCCAGAGGCAAGGGAGGTTCCAAGGATCTGGGTGCGGCCATTCCAGGACCTCAGTTTTAGCAGCCCCTCCAAAAGATGGAAAGTAAAATATGGGTAAATATGGGGGTTTCCATAAATGGTTGGTTTATAATGGAAAATCCCAAACAAAAATGGATGATTTGGGGGTACCCCCATTTTAGGAAACCTGCATATAGCTTTGTCTGTTTAAAAATAGAAGCACAACATAAAAAACATATGGTAACAATTGTTGGATACCCCCCTTCGAAACATATGTTCAATCAAACATTTACGAACTTGAAGGAATCTGATTACCTGCTATGTGCGTGGGAAAAACATGGATAGTTCTTGGGTAAAGGCTTGAAGGTCAAACGTATGGGGATGCTCTCAAATAGATTCTCAACCGGATTTTTGGTCATGAAACGGTGCTGCCAATCTTAAGATATCTTCAGCACTATTCAACGGGCTTGGTCGAGCATGTTCGCTCACTGGAAATTACTAGATATTGAGACAGGCTCCCTTACGTTGGCAACGTAGCTCACGATACAAATGCGTGCAAATCAAGCTGGTTCCTAGCCCCATTCATAGGACTAGCTGGTCCGGGATCTACCACCATTGTAGAATGCTGCTGTATCATGGGTTATCCCTCCATTTCTGTTGACTACATCCCATTGTTTTCTTGCTTCTCGCCGGGTCCACCCTCAAGCAAAAGTTCAGTACAGACAAGCAAACCGGATCTCTTTCTCATCATTCACCAGTGTATCAGGCTGAAAAAGTACCACGAAGAGAGGTATGAAGAGGTGACGTTCATTCCTCTATGCAGTCGAGCAACTCATGAAAAGCAGCTCCACGAGTTCTTGACTTTTTTCCTGCTGCTACTGCCAGCCGTAGAAGGCGACAACAGCCGGAGGAAGGAGATGACACAGGGATAGAACAAGCAATTATAAGCAGAAATAAATGTTCCCCAAACATTTAGGGTAATGTAGAGGTAGGACATGGTAGGACCAATAAAACCACCTCTACTAGGAAGGCGGAATTTTCCCGATATTTTTGTGCGTTTTTGAATCCTGAAGCCAATTAGGTGATCTTGCACCACCCCAATAATGGTGCGACAAACCAAATAGTAAAGCCACTCCCAGACCCCCAGATTTTTTTTGTGGTACTAGTGTAACCCTCCATGGATGCTAATTCCAAGCTGACATGAAGCCAATTCAATCAAAATTACATAAAATTACTGTAACCCCTCTTGGATGCACAGCTAAGTCCGACAGAATTGACCCCTCATGGATGTTAGTTTGAACCTAATTCCAGCATTGATTCTCTATGGTCGGAAGATGTCGGAAGTTTGTCGATTCGGGGTAGTTCAGAAGATGCCTCCAGAGACATTGTTGACCTAGGGGGGAGGTTGTTAATCCGAGGTAGCCATTACCCCAAACCATTGGTGTCTCCCCCAAAAATGCTTGGGTGATTTTGGAGTCCTCTATTGTAGGAAACCATCAAATGTATAACCAACGAGAATGGGATTTGTAGGGAAGGCACGGGAAAAACATGGAAAAACGATCGCACACTAGCAGACGTGTTTTCTCAAAATTGCCAACTACAGGACATCTCCTGATCTGTTTCAAGAGGGTAAGCAAAGTCCCACAAAAGGAAAATCTATCCACATGATAAATATGTCGCGACGAAAGTATGGTCGGTACAATATAATGTAATAATATGGGCACAGGGGCAGGAAAGACAACGCACATGTGTTTTTTAATATCCCCAAAGCACCATCAAAGACGACTATTCGCGCAGTTTGCAGCATCAATTTTCGCACTATCACTACTGTATCTCAAATACAGAGAGCATATCCCAGTTCCACGAGCGCTGTACCCTTCTACTCAGTATTCCATCTAAATTTGAGTGAACCAAATCTTGGGCCCCTTGGGCAAGTGTTGATACTCATTTGCCTATAGGCATGATCCGGATAATTGCAAACCTGATATTTCAGGCCAATCTGGGTTTGTCTGAAAATGGGGGAATACCCACAAATAACCACTTTAATAGGGAAAATTATGATAATCCATTGGAATTGTGGGTTTTCCCTAAATTTTCAGACAAACCCATCTTGATGATTCTCCCCACCTCCTTCACCGTAAGCCCAGGCGCATCCGCGGTGCCGTCGCCCTTGGACATTTGCTCACAGAAATCCACCAAACCATCCAGCAATGCTTGCCTGATCCGGGTGTCTCAACTTCCCTGGACCATTCTTGACCCCGAAGCTAGGACTTAGATATATATCTATATAGATCAGCTCAATCTTGAGTTTCTATTTATCTTAAGGTTTCCCAATCATCTAAACCACCTTGAGTTTCTATTCATTTTAAGGTTTTTCCACTTGTTTTTTTCCAGATTTTCCCAACAACATGGATCCAGTCATGCTGTTTCCAAGGGTCTACAATACGTTTCAAGACTTTGGGCCCCCCAAAGGGATTGGCCAAGAAATGGAATCAATTTTATGGTTCACCTGCATCTCCCTTCTGTTTGGCTGAATCACATATCAACTCCATCCTCCTAATAGAGAAAAATAGGATAGACAGGGGGGTTATGTACTCGTGTCAAAGTGATGATGCTTTAACATGGTGGAAACCATGCGAACCATCCTGAACTAAGGATTGATATCAAAAACGAATATAGTATATGTGAATAGATGTGAATAGCCTTCATTACATTGCTACCCAATTCATGAATAGATCCAAGACATTCCATGGGGAAAGGGATGAATGACCGTGACGCTAGTGAGGTCGTCATCATCCAGATTTGTAATTTGATTCCTTGGTGTTTCGTCCATAGTTCACAGCCAATCTTAGATACCCAAAGAGCTGATTGTTTCTATAGCTGGTATATTCTCCTATAGCGAAACGTGTTTTTGAAGTATCAAAGTTACCAAAGCTACTGAACCAAGGTTTACCCTGCTTGATGAAAACCTGGGTCAGGCCAGATTTCGGAACTTTGGGAGTCACCGAGTCACATTGAATGCAGCTTTGTCTGAATCTAGGGCACCCCTAGTCTGACTGTACTGGTGAATCATGATCTTCATTAACTTTCCCAAATTTAAAATTGCCAGAAATTGGGTGCCCATCCCATCTTCAGACGCACCCAAATCCATCGGTCATGACATCCCTACGTCTTTGATGATGAATTCCCATTTTAGCTGGCTCAATCTTGCAAAATCAGAACTTTGTAGTATCCCTCATATGTCTATGTACATACCTGGAACCCCAAAAACCTTGTTTTGGAGGTTTTGACCCGTAAAATGGGACATTGACCATCCAAAATGAAGGTCACTTGGGTTTCAGGTTACATCGATATGTTCAACAATCCTTTCGGGGAGATTCAACAGATCCAGGTTTTTTCCAGGAGATACGTCATGATCTGATATACTTGAGCCATCCTTTATCAACCGTAGTAGATTGATATTTCATATCTGGCTGAATTATCATAGTTCACTCACCTGAAAATTGCTGAAACTTGCGGCCATTTGGGAATTATTCTCCTGACAGTTCCCATCATTCCAGTTTTCCGTCACGAGAAGTTCGATAAGTTCATCCAGAACAATGGGAGGTTATGGGAGGTTGGTGTTTACCCCAGAAATTCCAAGCTCATGAAACTGGTGTTACTCTACCATCCATCACCCTGACGGAACCCCCATGACTGGCCTCCTCTGATCTGCTTGATGGGTGATGGCATCATGTCGTAACGAGGACCTCTCAGGCCGCACCGCCTGGAGTCGCGAAAGGCACGGGGATCTGCCATGAAGCGAAGCCAGTGGGTCTTTTTTCGGATTTCAGGAGCAAAAAGGGGGAGTTTCACCATGAAAACAAGGGGTTTCACGGTTTCACCTGTCAAAAGGAGGATTTGACCAGGAATAAAATAGGGATTGATTTAACGTGATTTAACCATGAACGCCAGGGATTTTCAGCATCAATCAGTCGAAACCAATGATTCATAGGGATTTAACCAGACCAACATGGCGATAAGTTGACCACTAAATGGATATGGGGTGATGGTGTATCCAGAAATCGGGTTTCTGTAACATTTCCATACATTTCCACTTGAATGGGGGATGTGATGATAAATGATAGACCATTGGATTTTGAAGTACCCCCTTTCTTTTCAAACCCATATGTATAATTATTAAACCACTGTATACAAATACCACAGAAACTTTGGCCCCTCCGTACCATCAGGAATCAGGATACCCAAATATGTTCGAACAACAACCATTTGGGAAAATACCCTCTATAGTAATCAATCATGGCAATTGGAAATCCCTATTTATAGTGATGGACTGAAACTCAGAATGTTGACACATCTTCCAAAAAAAGTGGATCCGAATTAGAATCCCTACCAGTACGTTTGCCCATGTCTTAGAATGCCTCCGGGGTCTTCAGTGCAGCATTCTAAGTTTCAGTCCGCGGAAATACGTTGAAACCACGGTAACTATTGTCATACAAAATGCACAGTTTATCAAAAAACAACATAGTATCTTCTCTGGTGAGATGTGTTTTCCTCCATAAGGGTCCCCGAAAAATACCCCTCAAGAAACAGAAAAAACAACTCTGTTTGAGGTACATATGCAACGAACAATTGCAATTTGCTGCACATTTGTGATTTATGATGTCTTATGAGCACGAAGTCTCCAAGACATTACCGAAGAGTAGGACACCTACTCATCTTGCTTGGCTGTCGCTATCCCAGGTTTTTTGGGCTGGTCCCCATCATTATCTAATATTATCCCTATCATGTCATAGGCATATCCTTTAACATTGATCTTACATTACATGTATATCCCCATATCCAATGTGCTTCATATCAATCGATATCAAACCAACAAAAAACTATACCATCCTTTTTGAACGAACAGTTCGATGTGGTTTTCACCTATCTGATGGATTTTTCCCTTCCCGGCTTAGCCGGCTTTTCCATAAAGCGACTCGGCAGCCCGGACCAGTGCCTCCGTGAGCAGCCGTTCTTGTTGTGCCTGGCAACGAAGGTGTTTAACGATCACAGAAACATAGGGACTTCAGCAGGAATACCATAGGGATCCATAGGGCATCTATCATGATTTATCTAATGACTATCAGATATTCCGATATCCCTGTCTCTGAAAATAGGGTATACCCCCAAGTCGTGGCTATTTGAAAAGGAAAAGTGATGATAGAACCCATCCTGGGGTATCCGAGTTTCAGACACATTCATAAGGCGACGTCTTGAGCCATCCCCATACATTCCCATTCATGGACAAGATGGCAGTATCAAATGGGGTTGTCAGTGAGGATCGCCTAGTCAGATTTGGCGTCAACAAAAATGTGAAAGTCTACGCATACTTACAACGTTTGCGAACAAACACAAAAAAACACTGCGCGAAACTCGATTGTTGACAAAAGTTCAACTAAAATGCACTATAACTATGGATACGTTGATGATGGACAATCCATCTGAAAAACACGCTAAATGGAGATAAATAAAGATTGTAAATTAACATCACTGACGAATGTAAATCCAAACTGTAGACATCAATTCCTTTGTGGATCCAGCCGTACCTTCTGAGGAAGTATTTGGATACATTGTCTTTTAGAAAGTTTCAGACCACCAATCTGCCGAAATCTGAGAAAAATCCCCTATGGTTTTCGACATGATGTCTTTCAACATTTCCCACGGGGAAACATCATTGCAGTATAAAATCCTGGTTTTCTATGCTTTTCTATGTGGAGGTTTCTCAAGTCATGAGGGCACCCCAATAGCTGGATGCTTTGTCATGGAAAATCGATTTCTAAATGATGGGGGTACCCCCGTGACTTACGAAACCTCCACGTAAAAAAACACCTTCAACATCCTTCAACCAAGCCATGGAAAGCATTTTATGGCGTTCTATATTGTTCTATGGCTTTCCAATGTTTTCCATGTTAAAGAAAAGCACCTCCAACCAAGCCATGGAAAACATCGTCCAAGCGCCTGAGAGATCAGATCCCCCATCTGTTTGGCCAACTCATCACAGAGCCGCCGCGTGGTATCGCCATCCGCGGTCATTTCTTGGATCCACCCTGCACCGAGACGTTTGGGGACCGTTTTGCCCATCAAAACCAGGACGTTTTACCAGGCGGTTTAACACCTGGTGGGTCTTAAAACAACAAAACATGGTAAACCATGGTAAGACATGGTAAAAACACCGTGGAATTTTGGGAAGCTTTTACGGTTTTTGATGGTTCTTGCCATCAAAATACCTTACCAGACCATCTAAATAGAGGATTTCACCCTCATTTAAAAATGCTGGATGGTAACCAGGACCTTTTAAAGGCCGGAAGTTCACTTGGCCGACCACTGGCATGGCTCTGAAATTGGTTGGAGTTCAACTCAATGAGGCTTTCCGGTGTTGATTTTCCCTTACATCCAGTTCCGGGAGTGTCTGTGGTTTGTTTCTCGATGGTGTTTTTACTCAAATATGGTTTAAACCCTGGAACCGACCAACATTGTGAACTAAACACTTGAACCAAACTTGGGGTTTTTGACCAATCAAAATCGCTGCTGCAAGCAAGAGTACTGACGATAAATGGATCGGTTTGAGATGATGTTTAGAGGACATTCTTACAGCAAACTCTGTTTTCTGCGAGCCTGTAAATAGATTGTTTTCCGAAGATTGTTTTCCGAAGAATTTTGCCTTCATTCTCAACTCCTTCCTGTTTAAATTGTGGAGTTTTTGGTGTCTGTTTGTTTTATCACATCTATTGAAGTTGTCAATCTGAGCAAACGGAAGATGTTGGAAAGAGCATGGCATTCTTCCAAGTCTTCCTATCTCTTCCCAGAAATGGGTTTTTCCTACGGTTCCCCCCCACGCAGGTATGAGTCAAAATTATTGAACGCCCCCCTTCTCGGTTTGGGATGGCTTTCAGTTTTTACAACCTAAAGATCCTTTAAAATATACACATGTTGCATTTCAAGGTATGCGTCCAATCAATATAAGTGATTGTCATGGTTGAATGGCTATAAATACATGTACATATATTTACATAATACTCTATCATGCTGTAATGGTTATCTTCAATGCATCGAATATTTCTACACCATATTGCAATGCCTCAAAACCCCAATGGTTTGACCTAAGACCCGGCAAACTCAGCGGCGCGCCATGGTCGCCTTCCACCATTCCCAGCAGATCCACACCCAAGTCAGGTTGAGCTTCCTGGCAGGCTGAATTTTGGGACATCCCCAATGCTGACATGTTCAGTTTGGGAAGGTTTCCCGTGGCTTCCCAATATTTTTTTCCATCATCGTTGGTGACGATCTTCTGAGGTCGTTGCAATTCAGTCAGCTTCATAAACCCAGATAAACCCAGATGATTTCATAGTTTGACCATGCATTGTATGGATGCTAATAGTGGGAAATTGCCCATGATGTCAAACCTGGATGAATGTCAAACCTGGTTTGATGGAGGGAGTCCCTCCACATAGTGATGATTGCTACAAAAATGGTACTCTCCTAGTCAAACAGCCTGGGTGGATAGCAAAACCCGAGGTTGACATTATGAGGTGGGCATCAAAATCAGGTGATGAAAAAATATACACCATTTATACATAGATTCCCCCAAAAATGTGGAGGGTTTCCATTTGGGGGCGACAATCTCCCCGAGAACTACACAGTGTTGATTATTACATGACTACATGACAATGATGTACATGTTTGTATCCCAGTTTTGTTGTATCTATATCCATAGGGGATCCCAAAACAATGCCGAACTGTTTTCCAGGATGTCAGTTCGATGATCTCATGTGTCGCCGAAATTTCTAGGTTTCCAACTGTTCTATTTATTTGCGATTATTTGGGAGGAGCCAAAAATTGTCAACAAGGTATAAGACCACTCTGAACAAATTATTATATATGGTAATTAACTAAGCTGGAATAAGAAAATAATTTTAAGGATAGTTACCCCTGACCAGCATTTGCAATGATATCGCCATGTGAGGTCGTTGTAGTTTACCCAGACCAATATAATATAATGTTCACGTTCAAAATGTTTACATTGTTGCATGAATAGTACATATTTGTATATCCAGTATTTTGTGTATCTATCTTATATACATTGCATCACTATCTTAGTGGGCTAAGATGAACCCAGACCAATATGTACATATAAATGTGTATATAATATATGTATATAATATATGTATATATACTCCCATTATATCCTCAATGTATATCATTATATGTCCAGTATATTCCATTATATTCCATACCCATATAATATCATCCTACCTTTACATCTTGGGTCTTGAAACCACCAGCAATTGGTCTCGCTCAGGCCTGCACGGCGAGGTTCAGATCTGGCAGCACTTCGTTCTTGACTTTTTGGGCCACCTGACAGGGCTTCAAGTACTGAAAGCAATCATTGTTCCTCCGATTATATATATATATATATATTTGTAATTATATATTATATGTAATATATGTATATATATATATAATTGTATATATATAAACATATTGTACATAAGTACGAACTATATCCTGTCAGTGAAGTGACCTGCCACCACCCCTTTTGCTGGGGCATCAGCACATGGCATGCTGGAAAATCCCCCAGCTATAGTTTGGTGATTTTCCCAGCTAGAAACCTCCATCCATTTAGTTCAGGGATTTCTTGGCCAGCCATGTTTGAGGCCCCACAAAATTTGATGGTCCATAGTATCATAGTAATGCTGTCTATGAAAATCACAATTTTGAGCTGGGGTATCCCCGGGACTTTTCCCCGAGTTTCAAAGAGACCCACATTAGAAAGGTGACCAGGCCATCTAGCAAGTACGATGGCCTCAGTGAATCCCTTCGGAAGAGATCTCCTGGTGATGGCCCCAAAAAAGATATAGAAAGGTCAAATCCGAATTTAAAGTACATGAATACTGAAAGTGACCAACAATTGCGGTCCCCTGGACCCTAGGCCTTTTTGACTCCCCAAATGATCGTAGCAACTTTTGGATATACCCGTGGTAGTTTGGGCCCAGCAAATATAGAACATCCACCAATCTGTTCAATCCACCATTTTCAGATCATTTCCAAACAAAAAAAACGCAGGATTTCCATCTACAACTAGTGAATCATATGTCCATTGCTTTTGGTATGTGGCTCCTGTAGTCCCATCCCAGCTGCTTCGCTTCTGCATCCGCGCCTGACCGTATTGTGAAACCACCTTCAAGGCATGCTGCCACAGCATGTATGCCTCGCGGAGCTGGACCCCCGAAATTTTCTCCCCGAGGGATGAAAGGTTGGAGACTATGCAGGTCAATAAGACGTACCCTGTGGCTATTTAACATAGTCATAGAAAATGGCCCAATTATAGATGATTAATGGATATTAATGGTTATTTACCGATTAAACAATTGTGGTTTTCCAAAGCTATGTTGAATTACCAGAGGGTAAATAATCATCAATATGTAGATGTTTGTGTTGTATATATATAGTAACGGACTCACAGATTTGGTCTTCGTCTATTAAAACAAACCATTTTCGGAGGTCTCGATAATTTACATTCACAACAAATTGGATGGACAGCCCAGACATCCCAAACATCCCAGACATCTCACGTGGTGGGTTGACACTATGCAACCCACAATATGTACCAATGGCTATGTGTAGCTCTCTGGACATACGCTCATGTATAGCATTATATTCATTAACCAACCTGAAATGTTCGATCACATTTGGGATAGTTATCCTAATCCTACGTCGCCACGTGAGGTCCCTATGATTAATTGAGATTTTCGCATCTGGTTGGTTATAGCTATATAATGCTATATATCATATTGTTGTCTACCATTATCCCGTCCGAATCTCATATTGTCAAAGGGACAGCCATGGGGGGTATGCTCCAAGTTCAGACAGGCCCAACATTATACACCCCCAAAAAAAATGGATGGATTTTCTGCAAAAGATTACCAGATTGGTAGGTACAGTACCGTACTTGTGGTTCGCCATAGCCCTAGCCCTTGCCATGTTGAATTACCGGTGCTAAATGATCTACAGGAGTCAAAATATCATTTGCATTTGTAGATTCATCCATCAAATCTTTGATTTTTCCATTGTCAGTTTTGAATTTCGGAGGGTGCCTCATTGGTTGAGAATCCAATATGTCAATCAACGAACAACAAGTGATCAAACATGGATGATATACCACTAAACATGATTGGATGTCCTGGTTGATCAACATTTTCGTACATTTTCCCCATCAAAACGGCCACCGGCTAAATGAACATTTTCCATGTTCAAACGAAACCAAATCCATGATTTGTGAAATCCTTCAAACCCCAATCTTCATTTTGAAATATGTCAACATCTCACCTTCTGCCTTTTTTGGGCAAAAAAAAAAATCCATCCACCACCGCGTCGTCCCGGATTCGCCTGCGTGATGGTTTGCCGAATCATGGCGGAGAGCCGGGGGTGGCTCTGGCGACATGCTAAACAGGCCAGCTGCAGGGAGCGACCCAAAGACATCCTCGGCCCGCGGCGGAGCCGTGGCCATCTATTGGGAGATCTATGGGAGATCTATGGGAGATCTGGATGATGGTTACCCTCTGGTAAACTAACATAGCTATGGAAAATCACCATTTTTACTGGGAAAATCAACAAACTAAATGGCCATGTTCAATAGCTACGTTAAATTACCAGAGGTATGATATCTCTGTGATCCTCTATCTATTCATCTAATCTAGTCTAGTCTAATCTGTCTAAACCATGGGCTACGGCTATGGCAATCATAATAGGGAAAACTTGGCTTCTACCAAACCATCCAATGTTTGTATGTGCTACTGAAATTTGCTACAGTATATATTTGACATACCTTATGGTCAGTTTGTCTTTGGTCGAGTTGCGGTCAAGGTCTCGTGTTAAGTTTAATTTTGGTATTTGCTCATGTCGCTTGGACATGCTCATGCAACTCTTGGCGGACCCTCAACCCCTGTGAGAAAAACTGGGACAGGGGGATGATCAAGGTCATCAACAGCATAGTTGGTGGATCTTCATCCTATCAACCCAGAGCGCATCATGAAGCAGCAGAATTGCTGATATTGTCTGAGTGACTCTCCATGTTGCCAGACAATCCCCCATAATCCCCAAAAAAGCAGTTGATATACCTCCAAATCGCTCCATGGATATGGTGCCTCTTCAAAATAAGGCACATTCTTCACGTATTACATCGTATTAGTTCCCCAAATATGGTAACTCTTCATATTTCAAACATTCTTCTTGCAGTCCAGGGAATCCATAGCCATTATAAGGACATGGAGGTTTCCAATCCATAGGGGTACCCGCAAATCATCCATGGACGACCATGCCTTAGTCTTGAAACAATCAGGGTGACTTGGGGATCCCCCATGACTTTAAAAACCTCCAACGGTAGCGGACGTCCGAGGCGCTGTAACTTTAAGAGCTGTTTCAGGTCCAACGGCAGCTGCCGTCGCCCCTCTGCTACCACCAGTGCTTGCGGCGGCCCCGCGGCCGCGTTGGCCGCGTCGCTGCTGCCAGAGCCGCTGACGGTGACCGTAGACCCGCTGACGGTGGCGGGGGGCGCCGCCACACGGGCGACGGGCAACCCGGCCTGGAGAAAAGGTCTGCAAAGGTGCATTTTTTGCAGGGATGTGATAAATGTGAGAGACACTGTTGTGTTTTTTGTGAACCTATCTCGCTCTCTAATTATATATGTATAATGTGTAATGTGTATTATATATATATATATACAGATACATAATTATATATGTAGTCATATGCATATATTGGCATATGGCTTTTGATACCCCAAAGGGTAAATCTGGTAATCGCGCATGTGTAGCTGTATCACAGTTTCAAAATGAAAACTTTATCGTTCTTCTTGCCATGTATTAACACTGTTGTCTAACGAATGCAAGTGTCTAGCAACCCCATTGAATCCCCACATCGGTTTTCCCTTGGTTGGTTTTTGCATTTCACTCACAGGTACTGAACGATAATATGAGCAAACAGGTTCATATGTCACAAGCTTCTACCTATCATGCTAAAACTCTAGCCAACTCAACTCAGACACTGCTCCACATAGTGGAGATGCCACTTGGTTTGTTGACTCCCTCCCTGGAGTTCAGTGGCTGTGGGATATGGTATCATATAGTGTTCCCCATCAAAGCCAACAAAAACTTCGCATCTAGGTGTTGCTACAATCCGTTTTGAATGTTTTGCATGGTTTTTTTCCCGTGGTTTTTTCCCATTGAATTACCAGCCAAAAAAAAACACAAAAAAAACTTCGAACCTCGCTGGAACCGCTCTGCCTCCGACAGCCAGGGATGCTCCAAACACTCTTTCAGCGAGAGCCTTTCGTTGGCGTTCACTTTCAGCAACTTCCTGACCCGGGCTCTGCAGATGTGAAGGGTTGGAATTTTGATCGATTACATATGAAACCAGCGACCCTTTCGACATTTACAAAATGCCAGACAAGGGGCCGTCTATCCTCCCTTTTTTGATCTTTTTTGAGGTGGTCTATTGTTGTTATTTCAGGTGGCCCTTTGAATACGTTGATACAACTTGTAGGACAAACATCTCTCTGATGGAAATGAGATGATTTTGAGGTAATCAAACATGGAAATCTAACGTCACCTGCAAATGCATCAGATTTGAAACAATATGAAACAATGGCTTTCCGTGGCATGGGTAGATTGCCAGAGGGTACCCCCCATACAAAATTACATATGATATCATATGATTATATACACATTAAATATACACATATATGATATATGTATAAATAAACAGTTATGTACATCTAGGCACGCTGGGGGCGTAAACTCTATGATTCCAGGAAATGATCAACTTTCATGTTGGATGTTGATATATGGCTATAAGTCAAAACCCTGGTACCTAGTGAACATCAAAATAGCTGGTAAATGGATGTTCATCCCATTAAAATAGCTAATAGGTTTTGACCCATCCCCATATTTTCTCAACGTCTCTTTAAGCGAACAAATCTACGATTCGAGCCGGCGCGTGGCCCCACCTGATGAGATCCTTGGCTTCGTCCGAAGGTTCATTCTTCGGGTGGCTAAGATCAAAGACGCCCGCCTTAATCCTCGGCACGTGGCACGTGGGAAGTTCATGGAAGTTCAACTGCCTTTTTCTTTTGATTTTTGGATGGCAAGTTGCGGTGAAAAAACACCGGGCTGTAAGTTAGCTCAGGAAACACTTTTAACATATTCCCTCAGGTCAGTCCGTAATAAGATCCAGCTGATCATTTCGACCATGGAAGACATGAAATGAGATCGCTTTGTTCCAATCTTTTCGCCTCAGCGCTTTGAGGGGGCAAACGGCCAAGTCGCTGCTCATTGGCACGCTCCCCTGGCGCGCGGTTCCGCAATGTCCAAGGCTGCGAATTTGTTCTGACATATTTTGACATTGGAAGCAATTATATATTCCATATCATTCTATTGTTACCGTATAATTTATGACTGGTTTCCTCCAGAACAAGATACAAGTTAATGGATTTCAATCTGGAATGTGCTGATCTACGCATGGTGAATTGTTCATTCTTTATCTCTGTTAGTGTACCCTTCAGGGCAAATCAACCCGAAATGGTGCGGCTTTTGGTCGCCTCAGAAAAAGAATGGGAGTTTCCATTGGATGTTTTCATCATCGCTTGATGTGTCAATAATCCCTTTTTCCAATATCAACCAATAGGGGGTTCGAACAGTACTCACCTAAATGAACCCCCGAGCGCAGCCTTTAAAGGGATATCGACCATACAGCATGACATAGAGCCTTGGTGGCCACTGTGGCCGGGGTCATGTCCAAGGTGAACCAATGGTTTTATGTCTATGGTCTATGGTGGTGTTTCCAAAACAATAGCTAAGTTGGTTGAAATCCAATAACCAACTTACATGATACATATATCTATCGTCCATGATGGGGTTATCAAACAACTTCTAATGGGGGCCCACCACCTTGTACTACCCAGGAATCAAATCTAAATTGCCGAAAAACTCTGTGATGCGCCGCAGAGTGTACCAGCTATGCCATGTCTACCCCTATCTAACATCTACCCGACTTGTCGGGGATCATTCTAACCCTGTAGTATTTTTTATGGCTCAATTGGGGAAACCATAACTGGGATGATGTACAATGACAACCATAGCTTCCTGGGATGGTTCATTGCATTGAGATTCACCGAGCAACGAAAACAGAAGGACTAACTATACAAACACAAGCACAAGATTAACCATTGACATTCATACTCATGGTTTTTGCAGAGGTTTAGAATCTATGAAATGAGTGGTTTCAAATGGTTTTTGCAGCGGATACAAGTGCTTACTAGTATCAATTACACCAAGTTTTGCGCCCATTGCAGCTAGCGACAGCACGCCCAGACTCCATAGGTCTACGCGCTCATCGTATGCGTCCCTGGGATGCCAAGGGGATGCTGTTCTCATGATAGGGTGGGAATTTACCTAGAGAACATGAGGGAAATCACCATGCAAGGTGGGATTTGGAAGTGATAAATTGGGGACAATAGGAATTGAACTATCATGAAAATGAATTTGATTGAAGAATGGATTTTAGTACCAAACATTGGAAATTTAAGCACTGAACAATGGATTTAGGTGTGTCCTAAAATGGCATGTTGGGAAAATCCAAACGGGGTCCAATCGATGCACCAAAATTCCTCATCTTTAGTGATATGTAGCCAACACTCATGTGTGACCATCAAACAACGAAGTCAACTGATCAAATTATCCATGGTCCTTCGTCAAGATCCTGTTGTGGTTCTGCTTCGATAAAAATCGGTGCCATGCCCTGCCCAATTGATCTGGTCGTGTCCAAAAATGATACCCCAATAGTGTTGCTTTAATGTCAGGATACTGTAGTGATGGTTGAAAGCTGTTGAAACCATCAAAACGGCTGACAATGTTTGTCATGTTTTTTTCCAAAATAGAATCAAACAAACTAATAGTTCATCTCTATGGGTTTCAAAGCCAATTGTGTACCTTTGGGTGTGTCTGAAAATGGGGGATGGGTCCACCAAACAGTCCTCAGATAATAGGGACAAAGCATGATAAACATCGAAACCCATCAATGTATGTCTTTTTTGACCTAAATTTTCAAACAACGCATTAAAGTATCCCATTCTCAGAAACAGTTAAAGATAAATCATGTACCTCATTAAATGGCAATGTTACATCATTTTATGATATTTTCTGGGCGTTTTGTACCATTAAATTGCCATTTTTCATGGGCTGTCCCGTGCAGTGCGAGTGGCTTACCACGGCCCATGAGCATCTCTGGGGCCCAGTATTGCGGAGTTCCCACCAGACTCTTCAACTCCTGCGACGCAGTAGGATGGCTTTGCCCATAAAAATGGCGCAAACACATCATAATGATTGTAAAACAATGAGAATAATGAACGGAACATAAATCTGGATCTAGAACGTTCGGAAGAACTATTATAGCTCTATCTCTCTATACAACTTATCTTATCTGACCTTTTCTTGTCTTATCATGTCTTTTCTATCTAACCTCATTCCACCTCATCATGTCTTCTCTCTCTCTCTCTCTACCCTTATTTATATATCGAATATGTTCTATCGTATCTTACCTTGTGTTGAGTTGCTTAGCGGCTGGGTACGGAGGACAAAGAAGCGTTTTGACCAAACCATTTTGGGTCCAGATCGCAACAAGCGTTTTGCACGAAGACCCAAAAGAACAAAACTCTTAGGTTTTCACCAAGTTTCCAAATTTCACCAGGTTTTCACCAAGTTTTCACCAGGTTTCGACTTTCCACCAGGCTTTATGTAGCAAGAAGGTAGTTGGTTTCCAAAGAAGCGTTTTTTCATTTTCATGTGACTGCGAAAAGTCTAAGAAGCGTTTTATCTGTTCTCCTAAGAGCACAAAACGCTTCTTTGGAACCAAATGTTGGCGGATCCCTGGAAACCCTTCCGTAAGCAACTTAACGTTACCTTGTCTTGAGATGTAGACATTTAACACATGGCTATACCTATCCTTGTTTATATCTATAATTAATCACCGAAATCTATCAATCGATCAACCAATCCATCTATATCTAGGTTTAAACAACTTGTCTATCTTTTTGGGGTCACTATATCCCATATTCTTGGACCCAGCCATATGTTTCACAATCGCACCTCCTCTCGGTATTTGGACAGACCATAGTCCGCAATTTTGATGTCGAACAAAACACAGTCCTGGACCAACCGTCTCGACAGACCCACAAGGTCCATGCAATGACGGGGTCTGGAAATGGGGGATTCACCACATAAAATTGCAATGTCAATGGGGAAAGTGATGAATGACGAAACCCATCAAATTTTGGGCCTTCCGAACTTTGAGACAAACCAAGGTCATGCAGATTGGACGAAGGATCTAGTGGAAACCTGGAATATCCTGGAATCATGGGATGTGATGAAAATCGAAAAACACTGGCGTCTGAAAATGGGGGATACCCCCAAAAAAATCTATTTGAATAGGGATGATGATGATGATGATGATGGTGGTGGTGATGATGATGGTGGTGATGATGATGATGGTGGTGATGATGATGATGATGATGGTGGTGATGATGATGATGGTGATGTTGATGATGATGATGATGATGATGATGATGGTGATGATGATGGTGATGATGATGATGATGATGGTGATGATGATGGTGGTGATGATGCTGATAATGATGATGGTGGTGATGATGATGATGATGATGATGGTGGTGGTGATGATGGGGGTGATGATGGGGGTGATGATGATGATGATGATGATGATGATGATGATGATGATGATGATGATGCTGGTGGTGGTGGTGGTGGTGATGATGATGATGGTGGTGGTGGTGATGATGATGATGATTCACTCATTGTCTGAGGGGTTTTCCCGAGTCATGTTCCACACATAGCCACCGAGATCCGTTTTCCTCGGACCAACAAGCCACTGGTGATCCAACTTCTGTTGTTTGTTTCACACTGACTGTCTGAGTCAAAAAAGTGCTGTGAGTCCACCAAGAAAACATGAGATGATTTCAGAATAATCCCATCCCCCTGGTTTTGGAGCAACAACCCAAGAAACCACGGATAAAGAAAGACTTTTTCAGATATTGGGCACCCCTTTAGGGTCTGCCCTGAGACCATGTCTGATAGCCATGGCCCCCTTCGAGTTTCAGGTACCAACCCCTTGTTTCTGCATGATTCATCAGGTTGAAATCCACTATGTTTGATGCTAAAAACCCAACCTTTGGTGGTTTTAGTATGGTTAAATCATGTTAAATCATGTCAAATCCCCATTTCTGATTGGTTAAATCATGTTAAATCCTCATTGATAGATAAGTGATACTTAAATGACCATTTCTGAGGCTTACATCATGCTTAAGTCATGGATACGTCATGATGCATCCCCCCATCTCCTGGTTGGGAGGCTCAGCGGGTCTACTGGCAGAGATCAAGATGTTCTCCTGGAGATCCGCCCAAACACACGGCTTCTACAAGAAATCATGGCTTTAGCCCGTGGTTTAAAAATTGTTTGCGTTCAAAGATTGGGAAGTAAAATCCAAAGTGGTTGCTCTGGAACCTACTATATTAAACTTTCCACATGTTTTCATGATGTGAATTCATATATGCATTTATGATATTTGTGATATCAGCTTCTAGTCCCGATCCCTTTCGTGATTATAATCCCATCGTGAAATCAAAATCATCAACTCCCAAAGTCCCGAAACTTGATCGTAAAAGAATCCTGAATAATTACTCCCAACTACTCATTAAACACATCAACCACGAATCACCAAAGCATCCTTGAAAATCCACAAAAAAGATCATCAAGCATCATCAGAAGTTTCAACATCATCAAAAAATCACCAAAACTTCCAAAAAAAAATGCCACGAAATCGGCAAATATCTCCAGAATTCCCCTTCAAAAACAACAAATCAAAATCCCTCGAAAGTTCACTTGAAACATAATCATCGGAACTGTCCCCAAAAATTTCCCCAACATCCCAACGAAGATCGTCCGTCGCTCCGGTTTCAGGTCGCGATGGGCGATGTGCTTTCCGTGCAGAAAGGACAGACCCGAGATGATCTGGCGCATCACCTTGGACCGGGTCAAAAGGTGTGGTGACTCAGTTGGTAAAAATAAACAAAGAGGTGATCCAAGTGAGATGTTTAGTGGATTTTAATGAGAAAAAAGGAGGTTTACTGGATTTTAGTGGATTTTAAATGGTAGTAAAACAGAGATTGTATGATTGTATATTTTGACAGACTTGAAAGGGGATCTACCCAAAACCAACTCGTCAAATTTTGGACATAGCCAAATTCACTTGAGACCATCACAAGCAAACTCAGCACTGATTTACCCTCTGGTAAACTAACATAGCTACTGAAAATGGCCATAGAAATAGTGGATATTCCCATAAAAAAATGGTGATTTTCCATAGCTATGTAAACGTTTACTGGAGGGTACATGCCCTCCTTATGCCCCAGTGTTGGATGTCCAATCCGTCTCAGAAAACCCGAAAACCCACTGAGAGCAGAAACGTGTTTCGCTTCGAGCTCCTTCAGGAATCGCTTCTTGGCCTTGGGGCTTAGCAAGTGCTTCGCAGATTTCTTTCGGGACTCCCCAAAGCCCCAAAGATTCCACAGATTCCAGGTCAAAATTACCGGCAAATTGGACCGTATGGAGAAACATCTCTAGATCAAATCCAAATCTGGGGAACACACAAAGAAACTTGTGCATTTGCCTACAGTACTTGGGGTTTTGAATGAAAATAGCGGGCCGGTATATGATGCCATTTGTCATCATCTACCTATTGGTTGTTCAGTGGGGCAACTCCTTTATTATATAACCAGCCAAAGGTCAAAACAGGACATCTATGTCAACATGTAGGTTTCTTGAAAATATGGGACCACCAAATGATCCGAAAATAGAGTAAACTATTTCCGTATTATCATAACCCAAACAGTTCCAAATCGACCCTGCCACGAGGGTTGGAAGACTACTGTCTACTAAAAATTGCTTGATGTTGAGGGTCTATGTTAGTTTGGAAAATGGTAAAATCAGTTAATATCTCATTATAGGGTAATTCTATCCCAATCAATTCCTTTAGTATCCCATTTGTATCCCAAGACTGGAGGGTGAAACCCATGAAATTTGGGGGTACCTCTCCGAGACGCGATCTGCTCGAAGAGCTCTCCACCCTGCAGTCTTTCCATGACCAGCACGATCCACCGTTTCGTCCTGTAGATGTCCTCGGACGCGTCCAAGAAGTTGATGATGTCAATACTGGTTATTTCATGTTTCATATTGCGGTAACTACATCTAAATATACGGATTTTTGCATACAAACTGGTATTTTAGGCCACCTCCAAGAAGGTTTTCCTTGGCCCGCCCGGCCATTTAAACAGAATCCAATTTATATAAACATATACTTAAATATACGGATGCAACTGGTGTTTCATACGGCCTCCGGGGCCTTGTGGTCTGGCCCGCCCTCCACATATTTCAATGTCGTTACCGTGGGTTCACGGGATATTTAATGTTTCCATGGGGAAGTTCCATCTAGCCATGTTTGATGACACTTTTTGGACACTCCTCTGGGTCAAACTTGATACTCCAACGCTTCCCCAGTGTGCCGGGCGACAACTGGGATCTGGAAGAAATGGGCGATGAGGTAAGCCCAATGCCATCTGGACCATCCCTGTAACCCAGGTAAACCCACAAAATTTGGGGGTCATTCTACATCCTCCCAGGTTTGTTTGGGTATGAAATCTTTCATTGGGTTTTCCAAATGAAAAACCTGCATGTGCATATTATTTACCCTCTGAGAATCAACCATGGCAACGGAAAATCCAGCAAGTATAGATGATTTTCCAATTAAGACCTACATTTCTAGAGGATTTTCAATTGCCATGTTTGATGACACCGGAGGGCAACTACAATCCTTTCCCATCACCCACTGGTTTTCTCAAGCCAGGTCGCGAAGAGGCTGACACAATGCTCCTCGGTGTTGGTGCCTCCTACCAGATGGTCTTATGGTAGTACCCTAGTAGATACATCATGATATACCCTCTGGTAAACTAACAGTTTGCTATTGAAAATGGCCATAGAAATAGAGGATTTTCCCATTAATAGCATGGTGATTTTCTATAGCTATGTTAGTTCACCAGAGGGTATCTATAGTATTCTATAGTACTCTATACTTACACTTAATGGATCTTAATGTTGTAGGCCAACAAACATAACAACTGGGCGGACACCACCTAGTTGGCTAACTTACTTTGTAAGTAGGTTGATGGTGGGGCATGACAGTGTACATCATTGTACTCTTTGGTTTACCCCATCCGGGCAATGTAAAATTGTGGACACTTATGGACAGACACCTTCAAAAACCTATGTTAGAAGAAGTGAAATCATCTACAGCAAACGTGGCAATGGAAAATTCCCATGAAAACCTGTCCGATCGCCATGCTTGATTACAGTTGATCCTCATCTTGACAGCTTGCCCAGTTTCTGACGAGGTTTTGCTGTTCAGGGTACTTTCAAAAAAAGGCAGCTTCAAGATATTGTTTTCAGGATAGAGAAAGTCATCAAGCTTTTGGCGGTTGACTTTTTGGTTTTGTTTGTTGCTTTTTCCACCATTCATCCCAACGGTTTTGGTGAAATAAACCGACTTACCCTGCGCATGTTGGTAAAACAAAGCAATAAACCATCCCCAGTTTCACAATGTTCATAGGTGGTATAAACCATTCCCAAATGGGTGGTTTATGGCATTGTTTTACCCACATTATATAATACCCTTTTGGTTATTTCACATAACTATGGAACATGGCTCATTTCTATCTGATCTACCATCTGGTATATTAACATAGACCCTGAGGATAGCTATTTTTAGAGGAAACTAATCTTCCAATCCCTATCTGTCAGGGTCTATGTTAATTTACCAGAGGGTATGATGATTTACCTTTACAGAATGGTGACTTTCCATAGCTTTCTCACATCATCCAAGGTATCCAAGGCACGTGCTCCACATTTCTGAGGATGCGCACCTACGCCAAGCATTTCACGACCGGGTTTGTCATAGGCTACCCCCAAAATCCATCGGTGAATCATGATTTTCCTTATCAAACCGGAAAATAGCTTGGGTTTTATACACCATTTTTTCAGACCCACCCAACTATCATATTGTTATGTATCCCAATTATATATGTATATATATACCATTCTACTAAACCCTGTTAAACCCCATTGAATATCATTAAATCCCATATCAAATCCCCTTAACTTGCGAAAGAGCCGACCCAACTCTCTGTCTTGGGCCCTTCTACTTGCGCCTGTCCGAGTGGAACCAAAGCCTAACGAGAAGATCTGTAGATTTTAGATGGTTTTTGAACAAAAACAACCCTAAGGACTCATCTATCGATAGAACCTGCTTCAAACTCAAACCACCAACTTATGTAATCAAACTATTTGGTCAAGATTTGGTTGGGAAATAGTGTTCTTGGTTGTTCTATTTGTCCATTCCCTTTATCAAAAAAGATCCATTTTTCCCATGGCGAAATCCATCCCAAACACCCAAAAAAAGGCGCCACCAACGTTGTTTGGCCACCTCGGACTCGAGTTTTTTGGCCACCTCTTCGGGGTTCTCCGCGGTCAGCAGCAAGCGCTGACTGTCGACCACCTGCGACATGGGACGGGTTCGAAAACCCAGCGAGAAATGGTGGTTTCCATGAATGGGGGATCCCAAAAATGGTAGGTTTATAAGGGAAAATCCTATTAAGATGGATGATTTAGGGGTACCCCCATTTTAGGAAACCCCCAAATGGCTATGGATCAAAATTATTAGGTACCAAAAATGCTCATTTTTAATGGTAAATTAACATAAACCAACCAATATTCTACGGTTAATAAGTTTGAGCCATACCCAAATGGCAAAAAAAACATGGGAAAATCTGTTGAAAATGGGAATAGAACGGGATATGACAGTGAAAACTCAATAGCGGTTTGTCTCAAAATAGGCTAGCCCAAAAATGTTGATGCTTTATCAACTCATTCATGTTCCCCAGTTCCCCACTAAAACTATAATCAAAAGGGCAACCCCATGTCCAGACACACCCAAATCCTTTACTCATTGCTTTGAAATCCCTCGTTTTTGACGGTTTAAATCGCGATTGTTTATTGTTGAAACAACCAATCATGTCTTTTCCATATCAAGAAGTATCAGTTTTACATGTTTCCCCAGTTTTGATGCCATATCTTATGGTGAAATTCCCTGAAATCCCCTAGTTTTCATGGTGAATTTCCCATTTTCCCCCAGTTTTCATGGTCCAATCCCCGATGTTTTGCCACGTCTCAGTGCCTTGGCTGCCAACGCTTTGCTGGGCACTTGCATCATGTGGCAGGCGAACACCTGGCGCAACGGCGTCTTAAACGGAAGGGTTGCAAACTTACTTTCGTTATATGTATATATACATTTTTTTTCTATATATAATGGTGTGTACAGACTACGCAGGTGTCTAAGGACTTCCGCTTTTGAATTCGGAGAGACATTGATAGGCCGCAGCTTGATCGCGTCCGTGTGCCTGGAGGAAAAATAATGGGTAATTCTAGCCAATAGATTTTTTTTGATGTATGTTGATGTACTAATGTACTAAGTTTATTTATGTCTGTCTGATCTGGTCTGGTCTGGTCAGGTCTGGTCTGGTCTGGTCTGGTCTGGTCTGGTTGTCTGTCTGCCTGTCTGTCTGTCTGTCTGTCTCTCTGTCTCTCTGTCTCTCTGTCCCTCTGTCCCTCTATCTAATCTAATCTAATCTAATCCAATCTGATCCTATCTATCTATCTATCTATAAATGTGATATGGGTATGTTTATGTGCTATATAATAAGTGTTTCCAGATTGGTAGTTCGATGATGTTTTCCCCATATTTTCCAGGTTTCCAACTTTTCTGCATCTGGATTTTCCACATTCTGGATCCCTTACATCCGTATCAGCCAGTTGTTCATGAATATCATCTCATTATATCTCATTCATATTGTCTCATTTCTGTCGGTGAATATACTCACTTGTGGTGGTTTAAATGTGGTCAAAGTCTAGCTGTTTGCCATGCTTTCTCCGGAAACATCCCCATGAGCGTGTCAAATCACCCAACCATCTGGTCAAATGACCATCACCAAATCAGAAATGAGATGAAATGAATCATACATGAGTCACTGGATTGGTTTAAGGGAAAATTTACAGGAAACCTTGTATTTGATGGGAAAATCCATGGTTTCCTGTAAATTTTCCGATTAACCAATCCATTGAATGAGACATCTTGGCGATTCTCCCTATGAATCTACCCGCCATGCTCCAACCATTCACCTTCCCCAGCACCCAGCGCGACCTGCCCCTGGGCGCCAGTGCCAATCACCTCCCCCATCTGCACATAGTCGCCTGTTACGTTGCCAGGGGGAGGGCAACGATCTACATGGCACAAACATGCCTTCAATCTCAAATGGTGGAAGTACCAAGGGTGTTTAAAAAAAACATTGAGAAATAAGCATAAATAAGCCAGGTACAGAATTGCATATCCTGCTATCTGTCTTCTCCTGCAATCTGGAATCCCTGGCCCACAGTCACAAACAGCTTGGGGATGAAGTATACCACCACTTGTAGCTATAGATTCACCTCCCCAGCCACGAAGGTTTGTCCAGATCATCATCCGGATTTTTGATTAGATCTTTAAAGTGTGTTTGTACCTGTTGGTCACCCATGGTGGGTGTCTCTTTGACGCATCAAATCTCATAAAATGGTCCGACCAATCGCAGAAGCGAAGCTCACCGTCCACTACCCTCCAGTAGACTGACACAAATATGGAAAACCCCAGCCATTTGTAGATGATAAACTCAGATTTTTCCAGAAGTTGGGATGTTTCATCATTTTTCATCATTTTTCATCATGTTTCATAATTCTTCATCATTTTCCTAGGCAAAGAACCACCAATTTCCGCATCTCCAATGTACCAAAGAATCGCTCTGATCCCGCCTGAGAAGGCCAAAGGTCCCACTCGGCTGCCAGATCTGATCTCCTCCTGGTCTGAAGCTTTTGTTAGATGTCTTAAGAACCAACAGTTCTATGGCATCTATGATTTCTATCACAGGATTGGTTGCAGGGAAAATTTACAGGAAACCTCTATATTTGATGGGAAAATCCATGGTTTCCTGTAAATTGTCCCATTTACCAATCCATTGATTTCTATGGTTTCAAATTCCTCATGTTCCTCATGAAAATACGATGTTTTCGGGTGCACCCATACCCCAAACATGAAGCCCATCTGCGAAACTTTCGGGGAGCACCGCACCACCTTTTTTTCGGTGTCCTCCGTCATGGCGTCATGGAAGACCGGAGCTGCCACCATGAGGACAGTATCGCTGCTGCGTGGTGGATTTCTGGTGCTTTCAAGGTCCTTGAGGATCAGGATCATCTCATTTCTATGCTGGGAAGAGAACTGTTGAAACCAACAACCTGCTGTTATGATGTTTAGAAACACTTGGTATGGGGGGCTTAACCTGATTAGCCTTGCGATGGGCACTACTAATGTTGGAGTTGGGGAGGTTGGACTACACCGATCAATCTTTCGGCAAACACCTCATTGGCTTTATCATCTCTGAGATTCTTTAAGCAATTGTCATGATCACTATTCTCATCTTTCAAGATCTTGAAAAGATTCCCCGTAGACTAAGCATGATATATCTATGGTCAGGAAGGGACCGCCCTGTTTTTGAAGAACTAATGCTTGGAAACTATGAGACAAAGACTGTCCATAACATCCTGGAAAATCTGTTGGATCTGTTGCTTTTGTTTCTATAAGGTCTGAAACCTACCAATTAGTGCCTCTCTTTGTTCTGTCTCCTCCTCACTTAATTTGCTCACCTGGGACCTAGGATTGCAACATGAAATGGCGACTTGACTACAGTAGTCAAGTTGGGTCACAGAAGAATTGAGAAACAGTTCCAACCAATCGGTCCCACAAGCGAATTTTTGAAGCCAGAACGGCTGCGGAAATGCGAACTTCATGATGTTGAGGACAAGGTGGTTTTTCAGACCAGCAGATTGTTGGTTGTTCTCCCAATTGTTCTCTTAATTTTCAGACCAGCCCTCATCATGAGGATGGGTATACACTCCAGTGTTGCCATAATTATAAACCCTTGCCGCTTATTATGCTTTTTGTACCGCCCAATCGACCCCCTGGTGGTAGAAAAATTGGATCTACGTTGTTGCACCCTGGGTCGGATATGAGGAGGTCCCAAATTGGATGGCAGAATGTGGCAAACTACGAATATTCGAAAAAACCCACACATGTGTTAAAATTATATAGTTAAAACTATTCACATCAAACACATCACCACTGACAGACGTATAAGTATAATATGTATTCATATGTGTATATATATATATACTATCTATAACAACATATATATATCATATTTTATATATACACCTCATTGTGTCACCATTCACAACCCCCATTCATCATTCATTGATTGGTGGTTTCAATCATAGCTGGTTGGTGGTTTTGGCAAGAACAGTCGTCCAAAAAAGATCGTCCCAAGATCCCAGGATGGTAATCGCCAAAAAAGATTAATATAGCATAGTAGTTCATCATAGTTCATCACTATCTTAGACGTTTCTATCTTTCGGATTCTTTTGGGGTTATCCAAGTTGAATATCCATTGAATATCATTAAATCCCCATCAAATCCCTATGACATCATCATTTTCCAGCCAACAGAGCCCCCATCATCTGCGGTCAAACACCGCCTCTGATTTGGTCAAGACTTCGTCCATGCGATTGCTGCGAGCAGAACGAAGGTCACCTGGTGGTAAGATATGTGTAATAAAAAAGAGACAGTGCTCCTTTCTGAATAAGCATTGGTCATCGTCATCATCGGCATCATCATCATCATCATCAACATCATCATCATCAACATCATCATCATCATCAACATCATCATCTTAAAAATAATAGTAAGAATACGGCAGCGTCATCATCAAGATAACCCACCTGGCAGGTTCACCATCTGGGGATAGCCTCCACCTGCGCCAATCGAGGTCGTGGATGTCAACACAACGCAAGTGTCACATATAGCTGCAACATAGTTTAGTTTCATGGTTGTTTACATGTCCATTTATCTATCTATCTATCTATCTATCTGTCTATCTAACTATCTACCTACCTGGTTTCGTCTGAAAATAGGGTACCTTACCTCTAGATCCATTGGTGAATAATCATTTGAAAAGTAACGCTTGGGGGGTATACACAACACCATTTTCAGACAGACCCATCTGTCTATCTACCTATCTACCTATCTGACATGGTTCCCAGCCACCAGGCTGACCCGTCGACACGACCAATTTTTCCTCCTCGTCGAAATTTACTCAGGAAACAACCAAAGTTTGGATCCTAAAAAGCCACTACGAGGGATAGACATATCATAATCATACTATCCTATCATATCCTATCCATTAAACCAGAGTATAACCCCGGTCCTAATCATCAGAGTTTTGAGGCCCAAGGCCTGGGGAAATCATCCCTACCATCATTGATCTGGTGAGGCCAGTGAGGGGATGTGTCCTCTCACATGGCTTTGACATCCGAGGAATCGTACATGATTGGAATGACATTTTATAACTCGTTTTTCCCTATATAAATATAGTGAGTATTCCTGTAGAATGGGTGGTCTAATAAACCATGCAACATACTGTAACCATCTGTAACCCATACAACTGGTGATATTTCAAATATGTCCTACAGTATGTTGTGGGTCACCAACAGTTAGACATTGATCGACACTTGTTCAAATACATCTCAGTCAGACATGTCAATCTAACTGGGACATTGACCACGATAAGGGTTATAGGATAGTTACACTATATATATATATATAAATTTACAATACAATACATATATATATATACACATATATTTAATATTTGAGTATATTTATATACATATGCATACACTGGTAGGACAAAAGTTAGGCTTGTTGAGCTTCCAACAGTGAACATGTTAAGCTTCTTCTTCTGCACACCCTTTCCCCTTAGAATCCTACATGGAACCTTGTTGTACCCCGGTCGAAT
>BGPT01001255.1:20216-55942 GCA_003297045.1 Symbiodinium sp. clade C Y103 | reverse complement strand
TAAATTTAAAAGCGGGTGATAATTGACCATCCCACACCTGCCACACGAAACGGACTTGGAAATGTGATCCGCGGGTGACCGAGATGGATGTGTCGTAAAGCCTTCAAGAAGCATAAACTTTGTTCCTCCTGAAGNTTGGAAATGTGATCCGCGGGTGACCGAGATGGATGTGTCGTAAAGCCTTCAAGAAGCATAAACTTTGTTCCTCCTGAAGTATATATATATATATATATTTACATGTTTGAAACACATCTAAGGATGTGTATAGAATATATCAGTGTTCAACTTAAACAGATATGGAGATTTGAGGAATGGTCAAACATATGTGGATTTCTTCCATAACACTGCTGAGGTCTGAAAACCATCCCCAGGAAGTGGTCAAGCAGCAGCACTGCTGCCACCACCTTTAGATGGAGCCAAAAAACAACCCCCACATGAAGTGAGCTTTAAACTGATCAATCCCAGTTACACCGTGGATCATTTAGTTATTTGGTGCCTCCGCAATGTCTACCGATCTCCATGGATGGTACCACTCTGGGCCTTTTTACCTGTAACTGCTGTTCTGGGATACCAGTACATGATATGTATATATATATATATATATTATAACTATATATATATATATGTATGTATACATGTATTAACCCCAAAAAAGATAGAAAAGAAAACAAACTGACTAAAATAATTAGTCATAGTTCACTTTTGTATCTTTTGGGGGATTTACTATGCATATGTATTGTGAAATACTATATGATGTCCCCTCTCCTTCATATCAAACAGCACGCCACAACTCCTGGTTTCGTACTGGATCTGTGCATTGTTGTGGCCCATTGAAGCTTCATGTGATTGAAGGAAGTGATTATGGAACCATGACCGCATCAATATATAACTCTCAGTCTACACGTGTATACTGTACCGTATCACTATGATCCATCGGTATACGGATTCCGCTGAAAATTAGGATGTGCACCGCAATTTTACTGAGGTATCATAATGATACTCATAAACATCCAATAAACATTGCAATGTTTGTGGGATATACCTCATTTTTCGACATCCATGACACCTCACATCGCCTCGGCCAGCTGGGCGGAGTGCAAGGACACCTTTGGTCTTTGTCCTGGTCTTAGTCCGGTGGATTTTGGTGAGGGGTGAAGCGCCAGGCTGGTCTGGGAACGCTTTCAAATATGACAAAATCAGTTTCAAATGGATGTATAATATATAAATGGAAGGTTAGATAATGTTAGATACTAAAACCTGATGCCTGATCCATATTGATGAATCTTGTGTGGCCAGTGGCACCCTATGTTTGCGCCATAGCCGTTTCTTTGGGGTTATGAAACTGTGTAGGTTTTTGCAAGTCCAATAAATCTCAGCAAAAACCAGAGGACTTCACTCAACTTCTGAGTCTGATATAATTTAATCTGGCTCCCTGTGAAAGTGAATTGTCGATATTAGCAGAGTATGTAGTACTATATAAATGTATATAACAATCAAACTCTACAGTATTACCAAGTATAACCCAACATCAATACTGATATGATTGTTGACTACGGAACCAAGCTTTGCAGTCTTTACAGTATTACCCAACTGGGAATTTCCAATAGCCCAATTTGAATCTCCCAGCGTGCCTCCATCCACTGTCAGCCTTGCACGAAAGGCTTGGCCAGCGTGTCGGCCCTGGCAGGAGTTTGAAGAAAATTGGATTTAATCAGGTGATTTCATGATTTGTTGAATATGTTTATATATATAATATATATATATACATATACATATGTACAATATGCTGTGTTGAATTAGCCCTACGTATATGAACAACATTGAACATCTATGGTTCAATCACCTTGGCTTGTTGATCATCATTTAAAAAATATTGATGTTTCACTCACACAGAGTTGTTAGCACCCTTACAAGTATAATATTAACAGTCGTAAATTATCCTCTATAAATTCGGTTTGCTGTATCCAATAGAATCCAGGATTTTGTTGCCGAATTCCCATGGAATCAACTCGAAAAACAACTATCAGTGAAGTCGATACTCTGGGCGAATCATATAGAACAATTGATAAGCTGGAAATAGGATGAAATTAGGCTCGGTTTTTGAAACCATTCTTTTTATTTCTTACTCATCATTTCGGAGGCTTGGAGGCGCTGTCTCCCCAGCACCAGAGGCCCCCCCGCAGCCGACCTGAAAAGTCAGCTCTTCTGCGCTGCTATCGATCTCCACACCACGTTCGGAGAAGAGAACTTTGGCGCCCGACACGACGGGCGCTGCCTCAGACACCTGTGGCACATGACAGTCGCACAAGTCCAGAATGCATTAGTAACTTGTTGGGAAAAAAAAGGTTGAACCCATGGTATTATTATAATTGAAAAATACGTCAACCTCTGGGACTTCAAGATTTTCCCTGGATTTTTTCTAGATGATTGTGATGATTTGTGGTTGTCGGAAAATGGGCTACCACAAAATCTCATGTTTAATCATCATACCGTCCGTTATGAGAGCCATGTGGGGACGTCTCTGGGAAGATACCTATGATTCCCACACTGTCATATGTCCAGTGAGTTTCTGTAGAATTTGGAGTTTGAAACCTGTTTGCCCATGATGGGACCAGATTTCAAAGACATTGATTGAATCAACTGGTTCTTTACCAATTTCTTCCATCGGTAAGAACAATCGGATGATGTTTCACCTTCCAGAACACGGGCCATGGCAATGAAACCAATCAATGAATCAGTGAGGAAAATATATCAAGTATCTTGATGGAGTCCTTGGATCTTGTATCCTTTAGTGGATTTTCGGACACTGCTGGTGGTTCTTGCCATCAAGTGGATGTGAATCTCTCTGGTCCTGTTTGAGGTAATTTCGCCTGGGGGCTGGGTCAAAACTTGTGATTTTGCTGTGCAAACCAGAGGAACATGGTTTTTTCAATGTTTTTCATGTGATTATTCATGAATGACTGGCACTGCTTTGCAGGTCTCTTGTCCGGGGCTGAACTTTGACGGCATCTTGAACCTCTTTCGGGTTCGGACAGCCAAGACACAGCCAAAGTCGCCCTTCCCACGTTTGATCTTGGCTCCCACGCAACAAAGTTCATGTGATTTTTTTTGAGGGATATGATATGTTTAACATTGTAGCTGAAGCATGCAGAAACAAAATCAGTTCATCTACCGTTTCAATCCATTTCACCAATCATTGTTTTGACTTTGTATGACTTTGTGTAGCTACTTCACATTACTAGAAATATTCCATAATATTCCGACATAATATTCCCATCATTCTTCCCATGATTTTTCTAGCCATTCACCATCATCAGCCATCTTCTCCCCGGCAACTGGCCTGGGGGTAGATCAGAAAGTCCCCAAATTCCTGCGCATCAAAAATCGCCTCAGCCGACCCTTTGGCCACCTGATCGAGCCACGTGGTGGGGCGAAACCACCAATGGGTCGCAAGGCGGGGCCAATCTTGGTGCATCTAGAATATGTTTTAGATTCACAATATTATACATATTATATATATATATACATATAGATAATCATAAATATGGTTGGCATAGATAGCTGGGTAGTATAGATCCTCAATTTCCATGGTAACCACTCAAATGATGCTGTTCAACCTGCGTATTCGCAGGCCCTGCACATAGCCTTTGGACCATAGAAACATTGGCCCCATTTCCAATCAGCCAGTTCACGGTACGAATTGGAGACCCCCACACACGGATTTACCAACCTTGGCGGTTCCCTGGCTTGCAAATACGGTCCCATGTATGGATGACCTTACACCCCCTGTTAGTTTCTCACCCTTTCCCCCTGCCTCAGTGAGGGTGACGCGGCCTTGTAAAAGCTCCCCATAATCCAAGGCTGCACTGCTGGCACTGACCACCAAGCTCCGCGCCCGCAACCTTGGTCGAGAATCATGACTCAAAATTTTCCCAGAAAGCATGGTTTCATAGGGGATGTACACCATGTGAATATTCGGTGGATGGGATCATTGGACATTTGGAAACAAATTTTGGGGACGCTGCTTAGTTGTCAGTCGTCTGACTCTTTTGGAGTGGCTCAGGAGCAAACAATACATGAAACATCTAGATGCTTCCTGTAGATTGTCCAAGGATTGGAATCCCATTGTCAGTGGGACCCCGGTATCTTTCCGAACGGACCCTTATCTCGGTACTTGCTGGGTGACTCAACTGCCGCCACTCATTATGGGCCTGATTTTGCCCCTGATTTTGCTGAGCCTGTAAAGATAACATCAACGTAATCCCTTCTTGCTATTATTTAACCTTCCCCAACAATTCATACACCATGTGCTCGGTTTTGTTTCAAATCGTTTGGCCTGTTGTTTTTCGAATGTGCCCCTTCAAAAGGTTGAGATCACCACCCCGAAATCACAACGACGGTTTCTGGTCGTGCGATTGATTCATGGGTGAATCATAGATCCTATAAAAGTATATAAAAATGTCGTTGCCAAAATCTACCTTACAAAAGAGAGAAGGTCTTTCCACAACAAAAATAGAACGAAGCAAATACTGGCAACATCTTATATATACATAAAATACATATATATATATATATGGAGTGTTAAACATGTAGAACTACAATATATTGTCTGATATAATTCTAGCACTGCAGCTTCCATAATCTGCTTTCAAAAACTAATAAGGAATTGAGCATTGATTGAACATTGATTACTCCACTTTGTTCCCTTTTCCTGATGATTTCCCTGTCAAATTTGCGGGGTATCTAATTATGAACTCCACCTTGCAGAACAATCAGGTTCCCGTGCTCTTTTCCTGGGGGAAGATTCAACAACAGTTGAGAAGGGATTGTAGTCTGGAATGTCATGACTCGATAACCCATATAATCATAAACTGTAGCTTTCCAATGCCATCCTAAACTATGTCATACAAATGTCACCTTTTCCGTGGACTTCTTTACCGAGCCATCTGGATATACCAACTGATGACCATGTCTGACGACCTCTGAGGATTTGTTAAATCCAAAACATAGCGGACCAATAACATTGAGAAATGAATAATAGATTTGTCCCACCCAATTATACTGAGTACAATTACTCAATAGGTATCCAGATTGTTGTTGTTGATCATTATCCACAATGGAGATTTCCTGAAATGGAGGGTAGCCCTAAATCATCCATTTTCAATCCGGATTTTCCATGAAATAAACCATCCATTTTGGAGATCCCCCAATCAATCGGGTGGAGACCACGATGATACAGGGCCAGGAGCTGCAATTTGGTACACCACTGCTTTCCAGAAAGTTCCACTGCCTTTACCGGTCGCAGCAAGATCACCAAGTCCGCCAAAACCAGATCAAGTACGATGCTTTCAACATCTTTCGTGGCTTGTTAGGTATGCCAGGTTTGAACTAGTGCATACATAATATATATATATATATACAGAAATAAATATATATACACATGATACATACATGTATTTCGTTATATTTCGATATAGTTCTATATATCTAAAACCACCTTGTCAATTCTGGGTTCAATGTGAAATTCTTAAAGGCCCCACCTCCACTCGGCCTCGAATCAGCTGATCCCACCTGATGATTTGGCGGTTTCCTAAAATGGGGATACCCCAATAGCTGGATGGTTGATTTCATGGAAAATCGTCTAAACATGGATGATTTGCGGTACCCCCATTTTGGAAAACCTCCATATGAGACAAACATCAATGACTGATGATCGATTGATCAACACACATCTATGATGATACATTATTTATATGGGATTGATTAACACACATGATGAAATATGAATGAACGAACATGGTAAATCTGAGATTCTCATCTAGAATCGACCGCCAAAACCCAGCTCTTTTCCCGTAAACACTTACTGTTCAATAAATGTGCATCCTCTGTGGATCCTGCTTAAATATCCTGAGAATATTATTGAACTTGAGAAGTGCTTGACTAGCTGTAACTAGCCAGCTTGTATTCCCATCCCAGTTCCAGCTGGTAGCCAGCTGCAAATCTTTCAAAATTTCTTTGGCTCAGGCGAAAACTACAAGCCTCGCCTGCTTTGCACCTTCACTCGTACCAGGTCATAGCGCCGAAGCAGCAAACGAACACCGGTTTCCAGGATCTCGGGTTCAGAAGATGGTGAGAAGATGTGAGACATGAGAAGGGTGAAGGTGATGCAAGTGTATCAATATCCGACCATGTATACAGTATATGTTCATATAATATGTATCATATACATCCATGTATGCCGCCCGCAACAATCAAATATTTTGCCATGTTGTGGCGGTATGCAATATCTATATTTGTTTGAGAATACATACACAAGCTTTGTGTAGATAATGATACATTTTGTAGACGTAGACACACACACACACACACTTTATGTCCTATGATGTACAAGGTATGTACCGCTACGTGGGCAAAGAAGAACGATACAGTCTCCAGCTGTGGTGTATTGTGGTCGTGTCCTTTTTGCAAGCTGTAGATCGACCGAAACCAAAACATCCCAAGGTGGGAAAAAGCAAATGTTGAAGACCAGTTCCTTGAACAACTGTTGGGCCCTAACAAGTTCTTATTTGATGTTTCACCACATTTTTACTGGTATTCAGTCCATTTTAGCCCGAAACAATCTTAGACCCTCTGGTAATCTAATGTTGCCATGGAACATCCGCCATCTACTGATGATATTTCCACATTTTCTGAGAACCAATGGATCAATGGGGAATTCCCAGCCGGCCAGGTCCGCCTATCAGGAACCCTCCACCAGCACCAGACACCTTGGAGACAACTTGTCCACTGCCGTCTCCAGACGCCTGAAAAAGGGTGAAGCGCAAATACATTGGATCTGAAAATGGGGTATATATAATGGCCATTGAATAGGGAACATATGGGAACATTATATTTGAATTCATACCCATAAAATGGCCATTGAATAGGGAACATGATAGTTAGCCAGAGGATTTAGGGGTACCATGTACCTATTTTCAGACAAAGACCAATGTGGATGGATACATATGGATACCCTCTGGCAATCTGATCGTGATGGGAAATCTCCATGTTTAGTGCTTCATGGCAAAATGAAGGAAAAAACGCTAAAATTTCAGATGGAACCATAGAACCTGAAACATGGTGTCACAGCCCAGTTTGACGATGTTAGAAGAACACTATGGTTTAACTGTTGGGTTCATGTTAGATTTATGGAGAATATAATCTACAACATAGGGAACTTGTTTATTGCCATGACAGATTGCGGAGGGTATGCGAGCCATTGACATGGTAACCGTTAGGGAAACAAACATGGCGATGGGAAATCTATTTTTAATACGTTGTTTCAAATGAACAAAGCACTTGCAAATAGATACAAATCAAGGGCTTTCCATTGCCAGGTTTCATTTGAACATGGTACCTATCTTGCCAAAAGGCTGAACCAAAAAACATAGGGAGATTTGATATCATCATCATGTTTGTCTCATAAAACGCCAAAGTCTAGGATTGCCATGAAAGCTGGAAAGTGGTCAGTACCTGCTGGCTAGCCCCGGATCCCAACTTTGGGATTAAATTGCAGTACTTCACCATTGTTGAAAAAAATGCAAAAAAAAACATGTGTCAGTTTGACATTGATATTGCTGTACTTCACCCTTGTCCATTTGTGAACTATTGCCACAGTTGCATGGTTTTTCATGTATATATCTATACATACACACTTGCTATTGCCGTCTAGTTACTCCAACCATGTTGGGATGGCTGAAGGGATCTTAAGAATGACTAGATGGGCTGTCAGTGAACATACAACAAAAATCATCCTACATCTGCACATCTGTGGTGCACCCTCCGGCTAATGTGGTATATGATTTGGGAATGTTCTTACCAATTCATTTGTTATGGATGCTTTTCCCTTCATACAGTGCGATCCCCAATGTTCCCAGAATCATTGCTGGATATTGCCGCCCAATCTTAGACAGCCTGCAAAGCACTCAGATGGTGAGCTTGTGTTTCCCCATCAAAATTTCAAAACCAGTCCAGTCAAAGTTGCGATATCATACACAGCATTCGGTCTACTAAACTAATGCAACCCCATATTACGGTGCTACCCCCATAGTGAGAATTAATCCCTTCACCCTAATGTTAAACACCCCCCAAGAACCATGAACCATGATTTGGTAGGGGATCGACCCATATATTTGGACATATCCGGGACTCATAAAATGGGGCCGTTTAAGGTTAGGTAGCCATTGTAGCCATCCACAAAAAGATAAACAAGTGTTTCCAGGTGCTTATAGATGTTATTGATTATATATTTCTAGGTATCCCACTTTTCCATTTGTTTATATAGGCTGGCTGTAGGGGGATGCGTTTCTATGCCCAATCCTTCACCAGTTGGTTTACCTATTACTGGTCCCTCCAAGGCCTCGAACTGGTCCAATCTTCCTGCCCGGCGACCTCAACTTAACACCCATTTTATTCGGTACCTTCACAGACCCACAAAAGGCGGGTCGCTATTTGAACCTGAAACAATCTGTTTTGTGGTTGGTATGGTTTTGTTGCAGTTTCTTTGTTCTTAAGAGCAATTGAAGGAATGTGAACAGGTCAAGCAACACGTCTGGAATTCCAATCTCTTGAAGAAACAGTTTAGTCTCTCAAAAAGCCGTTGATGAGGAGAGATCATTAGCCCACGTCGTAATGGACATCAAATCACATAAAACATACAGCAAACATTCAAAGAACGGCAGCGCTGAAGGGAACATCGAAGGACATGCGCAGGACTTTTGATTGAAACACCGAATACGGTGTACAGTCCTTTGGGCCACTGTTCCCTTGAACCTATTCTGGCACAAGTATCAGAAAGGGGCAAAACAGTGTTCGTTTGTGACAAAGTGCAATTTTTGAGTTCCCGTCTTGAGCGGTGTCTGTTGCAAAGGCATTCATTTCCTCTGGATTGTTTGGTTTCCCAGCATGTTCGGCTTTAGGTATTCAAACTCCTTTTTGTGCGAAAACATGGCTAAGCTTACTTGTTTGCACAGATTCAAACATTGAGGATGCGGTGTTGTTCCAACATGACTAGATAGATCGGTCGATAGTTAAGTTTTGATGTTTAGGAATTAGGGCTGTAGTTTTTTTTTGTTTTCTGTAGTATTAGAATGTTGGGGTTAAAGAGACAGCTCCACCGGGGATTAAATACACGTATATTTGATTATGATTATGTATGTGTCATATACATATCTGTATATGTACTGTGGTGAATTTTTAAATATATATCTTTATGTAATTAGATAGAAAGAGATTTAGGGTTCTGGAGTTTAGTGCATGAATTTCAGCATATCCTGCTCTTCTACCTTGGATACCCATAAAATACGCGTATCAGAATTGTTATCATATGTCATTTTGTTAATATACTGTTTCTATACTGTTGGTTGTCACAATCATCATCATCATCATCATCATCATCATCATCATCATCAACATGATCATCGTTATCATTGTAATTCTTACCGTCATTGTTGCCACAAATTGGCCAAATCTGCAAATCACCTATTCACCCTTGATGGTGAGATCGGCCTGTCAGTCGTGTGTTTCAGTTCTACCATTCTAGCCTCACCTCTGGGATGATTCCATGAGTTGGACTACAAAACCCAACTAATTGAAAGGAGCTCTCTTAGTTTGTGGCTGGATTGAGGTTTTCAATACCTAAT
Source organism: Symbiodinium sp. clade C Y103 (assembly GCA_003297045.1). Lineage (NCBI taxonomy): Eukaryota > Dinophyceae > Suessiales > Symbiodiniaceae > Cladocopium > Cladocopium sp. clade C. The sequence continues at coordinate 46,262 of BGPT01001255.1, read as the reverse complement.
TGTTTTCCATGTTTTTCCCAGTGAACTAAACGATAATAGAGAAACAAAATCAAACACCACATCATGCGAGTTCCCATATGGGATTCTAATGGTCCCGCTTCAAGCAGCCGTTCTATGCCAACTTTCACTATCACTGTCAATTGGGGGTCAGAGTCATAGCGATATCACGTCATATCCATGTTGTTTGCGGGTTTGATGCATTGTTGGTGGTTGGATGATTTCCATATCCTCTTATAACTTCACAATTTGCAACAGAAAGGCACCGCTGAAACAATAGGGAAATCATCGAACTATGTCAGGGTCACAGCTTCCATAGCCTATATATATATATAAATATAAATAAATAATATATATATATATATGTATAAATTATACATACATATAAATGTTTTCATCATTCTTTTAGTACATACGCACATATTAGGTGTACATCACCCCCACCACCACCTGGATCCCATCGGATCCCATCTTGGTGTCCCAGCTGGGAAACTTTGACCGTCCAGGAGGTGTTCCCTGCGGCAGCACAAAAATCCTGGGAGTTCATGGGGCTTCAGTGAACACGGTCGCTTTGTTTACCCAAGCGGAAGTTGGAACAACTTTAGTGGGACACAAGGTATGTCCCATGGTTTTGCCCGCAAATCATACAATGAGTTGTTTTCACGACTTAAACCCTCAGAAAACAGCGGGATTTTGCCCAACACTGTTGAACAAACATATTCCGAAAGGATGGAAGCAGGAAGAATGGTAAATATTAATATAATAATATAAGAATAAATAAGCAACTAAAATTTGGCTCTTTTCCAAACCCAACATAAGCACCTATTTTACTTGCAACAAATAGTCTAGAGCCAACCATGATTCAAACACCATGAACATATTTTGCTCGCAAACATGAGCCACCAATCCGAACCCAAAGATCGCCCTATGAAGAACTGTACCAACGAGAAAACATACCCAGGAATTGAATCACAATTCTCTGGATATGTGAGTAGTTGTGAGTTGTTCTGCTGATACAAAAAATATCAAAAAATGACCCACAACCAAATATCAATGTGGACGTGACCTGTCAGGAACCGACCTCCATACCGCAAGCGGACGGCCATTGGCAAACACCGAACCCGGATCAGTCTGGTACAAATAACAGTCAATTCAATGCAAAATCCACCATTTGTTGATGAGCTAAAGCTAAATCTATTGAAGAGTATGTTACTTTCATGTTTGCATTCCCTGTTTGATAGTTTGGAGACATTAGTCGAACATTGTCAGTTGCGCAGATTTTTACATCTGCGTCTGCTCCTGAAGCCCTCCCCGTGTTTCCGATGCAACTGCAACGTTAAGTTTTTGGGATACAACCAAGTTCAGACGCATCGACTGATATGTCTGCCATGTATTTGTCCAACCATGTTTGGATTACTGAAGGGTATCCGTATACACTCGTACACTGAAACCATCGACCCAATCATAATTGCCCTGCCCACCACAGAGCACAAACATCACAGAGAATCCTGAACCTCATTCCTTCAAATACCAGGCAAATTCGTGGACTACCCGTCGGTACCAGGAGCCCCTGTCCCAACATCGGTTCCACCGCTTTGAGCCCAGTCACTGCGCAGTGCTTCCCAGCAGCAGCAATCGCAGCCATCGCGGCGAATGGCAGTGTAGTGTCATCCGTTCGGCGCGTTCGACGTTCGTTGGAAGAGGCTGGGAACCTGTGGTTGGAACCTGAGGGTGAGAAACATAGTTTTTAACCATTGAAATGGCAGCATCTATCAGTATCTGTAGGGGAATCCCCCAAGAATAGAACCCAGTGCGTTCAAACATGTTCAAACCATGGACTCAAAGCATGTTCGTGAGGAACTTTAGATCGTCTTAGGTTTTGTTTGTGATATCTGTGGAGCATGCTGGATCCATCTGGTTCAACCAAATGGATGGATCCACAATGCTCCACAGATCAAACAGGTTCTCTCCAACTTTCGCAGATAGTATCAAGAGCCAATATTGGAAGGTTCAAAGTGACAAACTGCGCAACTGCTGTCCCCTCTGGCAGAAAAGGCAGCTGATGGCAGCTGATACCCCAAATGGGATGAAGTAGGTCATGTCGTCATACCACACATGGATGAACTCACCCGGCATGGAATTATACAAAACAAAAGGTCACCTCTATAGCATCTTGCAGCATTTCCATCATTTAGTTCTCTATCGTAAATCCTATATTCACCTGCTTTGCTTTGTCATGAAATTGTACGGAGTCGCTGAACATACTGTAGAATTGCTCTTGATGTAGGTGGACCGTGCTGCGCTCTACTAATGATTTCTTGTGTGTCTGCAACTGCTATCGTAAGTTGTACAATATGGACTTAGTGTACAGAACTTCAACATCACATAACCAAGGATTATATAGTGCCTAGTCATATCTAGTCATACTAGTCATCAAATTGCATCTTACAATCCCTTCAACTAGCATAGACCCTGCCAAATGTGGGTTGGAGTTGTTTCCTCTTGGAATGTCGATTCTCAGAAAAATGCTTGAGGTCCCTGGGCACAATTTCTGGCGGTCTGATGTCCTTTCTTTCCCTCGGTGTTATAACTTTCTCTTCAACGCGGAACGAATCTAACACTCCCCTCGGCCCTCCAGGCTGCGGTTGTGAAACCATGACGCAAATGTGGGTGAAACGTCCCGCGCCGTGAGTAAACACGGCGCAAGACATAGAGGGCACATTCGGCTGTGTTCGATCGCATTCCTAGCTATCCAATGTGAGAATGGATGAGTTTCAGGGCCCCAGGCGGGCCGAGCTGTAGTTGTGCCACTCAGCAATAAATCGAATGGGACCAATATGATCATCGCTGGTCTCCACAAGTTCTTCGGGAACGCGACTGAATTCATGCGCACTAAAATCTATCCGCCACTCCTCCAAATTAAATCTATCCATCGGCCAAATGAAATATTAACTGCACAGACAGGCTTTCATCGAAGATTCATCGAAAGGGCTTCCAAGTCTCCGGTGACCTTGCCAAGGCTCAGATGGCTTCCAGGTGTGTCAACCTGTGAGAACTAATGAGAACTATGGCCGTTGCGGGAAAATAGCTCAAAAAAAAACAAAACAACTACTCAACCTCAACCCTTATAACAACTTAGATATCTTAGATCCCACCCCATGGCCCATCAGAGCAAAATCTTTGCGTGCAAGGGGCGATGCCCGACAAGCTCTGGGTTGAAAGTGTTCCATCCTCCACGTGGGCAGCTACACGGTATCCACGGTATGGATTTCTTTGAAAAAAATGGTGCCCCCTTATTTACATTTGATCTTTGATCATCATTTTAATCATGTTACCACAAAATTTGCCAGTTTACAGATGTACTATACCACATTTTCAGACAGATCCATAGGTATTGGATCCCGGTTCCAGGTCTGGAGAACCTTTTTGCTGGACCTGACTAGGATGAATCTTGCAAATTCAGTTGTACCGTAGAGAAAAGCACGCCTTCTTTGGAAATGGAGGTGACACATATACTGATAAAAAACACAGCATTATACGAGTACTATATCATACTGCTGTCTTGGCAACTCAAAATGAAGGTGACGTGTTGGTGGGGCTCTGTCTGAGGTCGGGATACAGCAATGAATGCCAAAGAATGGGTCCTTGCAACAAGTTTATATCCAGACGTTCCCAGATCATCTAGCGTAAGGGGAAGGTATATTGTCATTCAATATGATTATTGATTCATATACTGTATCACAATCCAATGTAAGGTGTACTACATTACATTTACTTTTGCCTATCCCAAAATAATGCAATGTGAGTTTGTATCAGATGTATCAGCGCCATATCCATGCAATCACTTGGTGAACTCCAAGGGTAGGGGGGAAAAACGAGATGTGACGGGTCAGTGAGCGGGTTAATGGTGAATATGTATCAAGATATACGTCTGTATGTATATATATATATATATATTTATTCTACATGTTTACAGTTCAGGAACCCCCGCCAAAACAACGACTGCTTGGCATCTTACATTATATTCTAAGATGTTGCGGTCAGTGTTTGGGAGGCCTGAAGATCTGGGGGTGCCGATGATGAGTATTTTCTCTATGTTCACCGATGCGACATTGCCAATCCTTTCGACATGACACCACACAAGCCAAAGGAACAAACACTAAAAGAAAAGAGTGCCCGACTTAGCCAAACCAGTTTCTTTCTCTTGGTTTCAAATACCTCAAAACAAAAACAGCCCTTATAGTGTTTCCTTTTTCTCTGCACAAAAAACAACAACATTGTCTTCGAGTTTCTTCTTTTGTTGAACCAAACACCCTGTCAAGCAAAAAAAAAACTACTTAAGGGGGAAAAAATCACTTCTTGGGGTAAGTCTGACATTATCGTTGTTTTTTGCTTGTTTTGCGTTTCAGCTTATGTTGATTCTGCTGGAAGAGAAAACTGCACTTGTTTGCAAAAACAGCTTCAGATTTCAAAGGAATACTATATTTGAAAGGAGCACTGCATCCTTTTGAAGAAATCGTACGTTCTAACCAAGTGCTGCAGTACCGATTATTGACAAGCATACCCGTACTGAACAGTGTTCGTTTGAAGAGGAAACTGCACTTTTGAAGCAGTACTGCATCTTGAAACTGAATAGTGCTTTGAAAAAATACTTCAATCAGAAAAAACAACACTTCTCTCAATGCATACTATATCCTTGAAAGTGGTCCTCATAGTTTTTTTAATGATTGCTGCATCATTGAAATCATAGTATTGTTTGGAGCAAAGCCGACTTCACGTTTTGAAATCGAAAGAACATATGCTTGAGAAATATTGCATTCAAATCAACTGTTAAAAGGTGAAAATCTAGGTCTTGTTGGGTAGGCCAGCATATCTATTAATATAAATATATATATATATACGTATACATATATATATATATGTAGTAAAATTAAGTTGGATAGGTGCAAATAAGCCAACTAAAAACTGGGACTCCTCGCATTGACCTTCCAAACTCCTCTGTCATCTCCCACAAACGCTTCTAGCAAATAAACTTCCCAATGAACCTCCTGCGTCTGATACGAGAACCAACAGCATACAACACTTAGTATATGTATATCTGTATAAATATATATATATATAATGTATGTGTATGTACATATTTCTAGATATCATGTGTAGTTATCATTTCTGGTGTGTAGATGAACATGTATATATGTGTACATTTACATATGTATACATGCATCTTTTTTTCCACCATGTTCTAGATGATCTTCACCTCATAATTTCACATACTTTCCAGCTGTCCAACTTGTCTTTTTATTTCGCCCAGAAAGATGACTTCATCATTCAAGGTGGGAATGGAAAGCAATTCTGACCATTCCAAGGGCATAATTAACTGCTAGAGTATCATTTACTGCAATCATTCATTGTAATGGATGGTCAGAATGAATTGACTAGATTTATATATATTTATATCATGTGTAAACAGCAAACAACTGATTCCCATAGATTCAATGACATAAATCTACAAATCATTGCGTCATATTCAAAAGGGACGGGACCGAACATCAATCATCGAACAACATAGTTTGATCTAAATCTATCGGAATGTAAAACCCTTCGGGATCAGGTCCAACCGGAAATCCGCCTGTGGACGGAAGCTCTGAAGTCGCACTTTGTGTAGGCCTTGCAATGGAAAGATATGGAAAGCCCTCATTAAACGTGAATTTGCCAACCATTTGTCCACGAAACATGTCGACTTGCCAGCGAGCCATTGTATGCTATTGTTGTGTGTTTTTCCTTTTCCTTATCAAATGGTGTTTTGGACAACTGATTTCCATGAGAAAATTCAAGGGCCGTTCATGAGGGATCATCCTCGCCGTGCCAAAAAGTAACTTGCCATCATTCTTACCATCTATTCAAGCCGTGGCGATCAGAATAGCTAAAAATATACACAGAATGCCCATATATATATATATAGCCATGTATATAATATGTATATGTATATATATATATACCATTTTGTATAGCTGTAGTATATGTAGCCTCTTCAAAATTGAAAACTTCTGCTGGCAATTCATTGCTGGGATAAATAGCTGTTTGCAATCACTGAAAGAGCCGCACCTTCACCGGGCAGAGGTGCATCCTGCAGCTACAAAAACGTGGAAAAATGCCCAGCCTCCGATCATTCCATAGGTTGCGAACTGGAAAACAACAGTTAAATGCGTTAAAGTAACAGATAAATCATCTAACTAATGGGCCATGGTTTCCATAGCTATGTCAAATTACCAGAGGGTACCTTCTTAGATGTTCCAACTGCAGCTAGCAAAAATGGTTGCCAATTTGTTCATCGTCATCTCTGTTAGAGTGATTTTTTGGTCATCACTGATAATCAAGTCAGTAACTTACTGGAAACACTGAATCAGGTGCAGCAGGGCATGGGTCAACATATGATGATAAGGCACGCACACAAAAACATACTTGTTTTTTTGTATTGAATCATACAATATTTAGTATTGATTTTTATTCTATATATGATATGATATTATATCAAACGATATGGATATTGTGTTATATTCTACTGTATTATACTATACTGGATACTATAATATATCAAATCACATTATATTACATAATATTATGCATTAGATTATACTTATATCATAATATATTACATATGTGCACCATCGTGGTTCGGATCAGCTTTGTCACTTTGCCATGGCTCATCTTGTAAAGCCCTGAGTTTGGGCTGGTATCATATTCCTGCTTGGCTGAACGTTCACTCATGAAGCTACCTAAAAAAGGCTTACAATACCTAGCACGGATGATCATTTTGCATATTGAACCAGCCAATGTCTAGCCAAAGTATCTGAAGCGGCAAAAATACTAGGAAGGAAGCCAGCAGCTACAGGACAGAGCGTGTTGTTGGCACACCTGATGCATTCAGCCAAAATAGGTTTTTTTGGGCCAGAGAAGGTAATGTGATCAAGCCAGCGATGAACCATCCCCAAAATCACCACAAATGGTGTTCGCAATTTTTGTTTGACTCCAGGAGGTGATCAAAGGCGTCTGTCAAAAGAAAATGGGTCCAGAATTGTTTGGGGATCTTTGTGTTTTACTTTAGTTGTTTTTCATATTTTTTTCTTGGATTTCCTGTTCTCTCCATTTTCCTTGCTAGTTGCAGCATTTTGGAGCTGGAAGCTGCTTCCAACGGTGTTTGCAGCATTTTTGACTTCGAACCTATCCTTTTTGCTGGAATTTGCAACATTTTGGTGGAACTTGTAGCATTTTGGAGCTGGAAGCTGCCATTTCAACGGGATTTGCAGCATCTTTGAGTTCGAACCTCTCATTCTTGCTGGAATTTGCAAGATTTTGATGCTCGAACTGTTCATGTAACATGGTAGTATGCAACTGGGGTTCATTTAGGGTTGGTTTAGGGTTTACTTAGGCTTGGTTTAAGATCTATGTAGGGTTGGCTTTGGATTAGGGTTGGTTTTGGGATTTATTTCGGCTCCGTTTGAGCTCTGTTTACGGTTGGTTTAAGATCTATTTAGAGTTGGTGTCAGGGTTTATTTTGGTTTGGTTTAGGATATACCTACGGTTGGTTTAGGACCTATTTAGGGTTGGTTTTAAGTTAGGCTTGGTTTAAGATCCTTTTAGGGTTGGCTGAGGATTAGGGTTGATTTTGGGGTTATTTAGGCTTTGTTTACGATCTGTTCAGGGTTGGTTTAAGATCTATTGAGGGTTGGTTTTAGGGTTATTTAGGTTTGGTTTAGGAATGTTTAGGATCTATTTATGTCTGGTTTAGCACCTAAAGTACTTAGGGTTGGTTTAAGGTTTGTTGAGGGTTGGTTTAGGATCTATTTCGGCCTGTTTAAAGATCTATTTAGGTGTTGGTTGACGGTTTATTTAGGCTTGGGTTGGCATCTATTTGGGGCTGGTTTAGGATCTATTTAGGGTTGTCTCATGGTCTCTGTAGGACTAGTTTCAAATTGATTTAGGGAGTGTTTGGGGTTTACTTGGAGTTGCTTTAGTTGTGTTTTTGTAGTTGGTTTGGGGTCTATTTATGTTGATCTATATAGGGCTGGTTTAGGGTTTATTTATATGATGTTTCTTAGGGTTTATCTACAGTATGAGAAACAAAATTAGGGAGCAAACAGAGAAGCAGAAAAGCAGGTAAGCAAAGAAGCAGGGAGAAGCAGAAAGCAGAGAAGCTGGAAAAGCAGAAAAGCGGGGAAACAGAGAGGCAAACAAGCAGAAAAGAAGATAAGAGAAAAAAGCAGAGAAGCAAAGAAGCAGAAATGCGGGAAAACACAGAAAGCAGAGAAGCAGGCAAGCAGGGAAAAGCAGAAAGGTAGAAAAGCGGAGAAGCAAAGAAGCACAGAAGCAAACAAGCAAGGAAGCAGCTAAAAGAAGAGAAGCTGGGAAGCTGGGAACAAGAAAACAAAAAAAAAAAAACGGAAAACAACAAAATCCGTAAAAAAATAGCCGTCCAAAGAAAATGGTGTTCAAGGCAAATGAGTTCAATACTCAAAATGGAGATCCAATCGGTGTCACTTCCAAAATACAATCTTTGAATTTGCATCCTCAGCGTTGTCAGTTGACTGTCCACTATTTGTTGCTTGAATCAGCTTGAATCTCACCCGCTTTCAGCTGAAACCCCTGTAGATTTGTTTTTTTTCGTCCGAAACTCTCCCTCCTCAAATGCGGATCCCTGGATCTCAATTGTTGACCCCTACCCCAACTCCTGGCTACACTGAGTTTGTGAAATCCCCGATAACGAGGCTCACACATAAGTGTATGTCTATTTATATATATATATATACCCGCAGCACATACGCTACGCCCCAGAGGTACTTCACTATACTATCATACGTTTTTTTCAGTTTTTCTGGGGTTTCTTTAGCGTTCATTTGGGGTTTCGTGAGGGTTCATTTGGGGTTTCTTTAGGGTTGATTTAGGGTGTTTCCTACGGTTTTTCTAGGTTTATCTTTAAGGGTCTATGTAGAAAGTGCTGAAAACAGCCACAGCATTTGCCGGACAGCCAAATCCCCGCAGAGGGTCAACAAACACGCGGTCCACGAAGCAACGTGAACCATATCAAGTTAAATCATCCCAGCATAGCGGAAGGCCGCAAAGTACTGTAAAGGTCCGCAAAAATGAGGTTCCCGACAATCATCCCCAAAGACATGCGGGCATAGCATAAGTGCTGGCCGTATGTATATGTATATATATATATGTATGTATGTATATATATATATATATATATTGATAGGCACCTAATATTCATACTTAGACACATAGAGTGATAAATGGAATAAGAATAATCATAAACGCTCCTCACTAGTCTTAATTTATGAATGAATTTGGCGGATGCAATCCTGAAAATACCAATACACATTGGAATTGAACAAAGTCATTTGGGGCGGTTTTTACCTGAAGATGTGAATGACATAGCCTAATCACCATTCACACTGGAATGGGCTCATCATTCAACTCGTCCTGATCAAGATCGATGGGCTGCAAGGACATTGGTCTCACTCCCTGTGGCCATCGCCCAGCAGAGGATTGGGTGGATCAGTTTTTTGATCTGAAGTGACCAGTACGGGTGTGTCTGAAAATGAGGTATATCTTCTAAACAGCCATTTAATGGGGAAAATGTTGACTGACCAGTGGATTTGGAAGTACAATATTTTCAGAACCCATATGTTCGTGGTTTCAAGTAACCACTGGCTGAGAAACAGCGGCAGGTCTCACAATCAGCAGCCTTGTTTGTATACAAAACAAGTGCGCGAAATCCAGGTGTCACATTCAAACTAAATCACCATCTGAAGAACTGAAGCAGTATAGATCTTAGTGAAGATTGTGAAGTGACTGCTTTAGTCAATTTCTTTGCAGTGATGGTGTTGACTGGTGGGTGGCTGGAGCGGGTATTGTAAACAAACCTAAAGAAGAAACGTCTACCGTCTACAGTACTTCCCAAAGATCTTCACAAAACAGATAGTAAACACGTTGCCTAGGCAAACTACATACTTCAGGTACGATCAAATAGGCTACTGGGAAAATACTAATAGAATGTATGTATATACATAGACTATTCATAACATATGCAAACATATGTATATATAAATAGATATAAATATATTTACACATAATCAGATCATCTAGTGTTGCAGAACAATCTGAAAACCTCAACACGATTCACACCCATCTCATAGGCTCATACATCATAAATAACCAGTGTCAACGACCTACTAAACACTCCACCACATTCTGAATAGTAAATCGGGTCTCCAAGCTTGAGGATGGTGATAGTGATACACTCCACTATATAAGGGTAGTATACCCCCCTATTCATCGATCAACCATCATTTGTCTATTATATTACCATATGTTTTATGTTTAACCCCCCTGTACATATCAATCACTCTTAAAATCCCAATAACCTCAAGATAAAACAACACTTAATGCTTAAACCCCTAAAAATGATGACTAACTCCCCATTCAATGGCTATAATCATCAACCATCATCTGTGTCTCTCAGATGAACATCATGAAACAGCCAGGCGCCCACACCTCACCACCCTGAGGCAATGGCAAAAGCTCGGGCAGGAAATATATGGGTTTGTCTGAACATATGGTACCTCTAAATCCATTGGTTGATCATGATTTTCCCTATAAAATTGCCATTTAAAAGGTATACCCCGTTTTTCAGACGGACTCATATGATCTGGGTAAACTATGATAATTCACTGCCCTTAAATAGTAAGGCCATTTGGGGATTATCTATGGTGATCTCCCTTCCGAAGTATGATTCCAGTGACGTCACTACAATATACCCAGATATTCTACAAATCAACAAATCACTCAAATGGGGATGAGTGAAAAGCTATGAAATTACCATATTACTCGGGGAAGCAACATCCATAAATCCAACCTGCTTTAGGTACCTAGGGTGCCAGAGTTTTGACAAATAACTCAAATGATAAACTATGCAGTATAGGCCTCCAAAAAAAGATGATGTTCATTCGATGATGCTTCCCCATTCATTCAGATTCCCCATTCATTCAGATTCCCCATTCGATAGGTTAGCAAGTGTCAGAACTGACGAAAGTTGTTGCATGGACATGGTGTCGCCACTTGCGACCCCTTCAATATCTTGAAAGTATTCTGGTAGTTACAATTAGCCAATGAATTAATGAAATTCCATCTCCTACTATTGATTGTCAACATTAGAAAGGCTACACTATTTGACCAAACCGCAAACTGATGCCGGGCATCATCCGTGGGGCCGCACAGGGCATCCTAATGCATGGATATATGAAACAAACTGAAACAGCAATTATGTATGTATGTATGTAATGTAAGATGAAATATGAAATATGTATATAATATGTAATGTGAAATGTGTGAGGTGTTATGTGTAATGTGTGATTGTGATGTGTAATGTGTGATGTGTAATGTGTGAGGCAATCTAATCTAATGTGAAACCGCTGTAACTGTTGCATCAGAAACCCTCGTCCGGGGTGAATGTAGAGAGTCAGCAGCGTCACCTGCATCAGCTTCTGACGATTGAGTTCATGTCGCGAGCGCCTGAGCTGCATAGGAAAGCTACGGAAAATCCTCTGGTTGTTCAACATACCCATGGAATGGCTAGGGAAATAATAGGTAAATCATCTACAATGATCTACAAATGAGCCATGTTCCACGGCAAAATTAGGATATATTAAATGACCAGAGGGTAGTGCGCAGGTCTTTGCTGCTGATCCCTATTGTTGTTTCTTTAGATTCCACTGTTTTAAATCCATCTACTTACAAAGATGGGCTTGCAAACCCACTTCATTGCGTGGACAAACTGTCTAAACATGCCACGCCCAACAACAGCACGACCCAACGGCCAATATCGGTTTCAAAAATTGTAGGAACATCCTGCATGAAATCTTGTTGATTCTCTACTAGATTGTCCCGTTAAAAGCAGTGACAACACCTTGCACATCCTTGCACTATGAAACTCTTCGAATACTCGCCTAAGCCAACTCCTCGATACCCCCGCAACATAAGGGGGTTGATTCCCACTGTCCATGACGACTACCTTGTTCTGTTCAGGGTTGGGGTCTGAGCCCCAGGGTCTGAGACGAGGTGACGTTCTGGGGAAGCGAGCCATTCGGGCAGGGCTAAGCTGCCAGAATCGCAACCCAAACTTTGAGACATCTCCTGACCAGCGATGATCCCTGCCATGATGGTTTACAATCCAAAAATGCATGATATCATCCCATCCCCAATGTTCAAGAAGTGGGTTACAAGATGTTGCAAGGCTTTGTACTTATATAACTTTAAGACAATCTAAGGGAAGATCGACACCAGACCTATGCTCTCTTCCGTTAAATACCATCAAAAAAAGGTGGTCGTGTAGACGTCCCCTTGACTTGATTCTCAGATTCTTAAACAACCAGACCTGAAACCAGCCAATGTTCAATAATATTGATCTATGACCAGATTGGAAGTATATGTAAGTGAGTGGGGCCCTCAATCTCAAACACAACTGAAATATGTTGATGGATATACGATGGATTCTCCCCCCCATCCATTTACAGTGGCCCACTGTCACCTCCAGGATCATCATATGTCATCTGTATGTCTGTTATTACTCCTGAACAATAACCTCCACGATCCACCGGGCACTACAAATCGGGGTAATCCATGGTAATCTCAAAATTGGCTTAGTTGCAAGGCTGCCGTGCTCGGAACCCACAGAAAATGGCTTGCGGTTTTACCAGGTGATTTGGACTCGAGGCATTTTTCAGCAGTCCCCAGCATCAAAACCAGGCTTGTGGCAAATCTGGTAGTACCATACCATCCGAGCACCAGGCAGCAGGGGGCACATCTTGCAAAGGCATAATGCCAAACATACACACAAGAGTTCGCACTAAGTCACTACCACAGGATTGATGCATTGATTAAGTATTAAATACTGTATATTAAATCAGCACATTCGCTGGAGAAATTTCGACGTCGCCGGTTTCAATCACAATTTTCACCAGCCAAATTGATCTAAATTGCTATGGTGGATGATGAAATCGCTCTTTCACTATTGAATCACCAATTCATGTTGTTTCAACAGATCAGTCCATCGATCCATGAGCCACCCTCCGTCCTCATGGCGATCGGCCTTGCATTTTTGAAGTACCAAAGTGCTTGGGGGGGGCAAAGAAGCAAGCAGGTGTTTGGCTGGTCTAAGTTGAGTATATGAAAATGAAGATAAACTGGTGTGTAGTGGATGGTAAGCAAATGATATCAAATGATATATGATGTATATGAAAACATAGCGGGTTAGATAGTCCGGATATACATGAATGATTCAGAATAAGTACCCACAACCTCAAATATGGTCCACCCCAAGTCCACCCGATCATGACCATGGCTAACCTGGATATATACCAAGAAACATCACTTTTAGTTACCCTAGGGTAAACGTTTACATAGATATGGAAAACCCATGGTTTTCCTAGGAAAATGATTTACAAATGGTGGTTTACCCTAGGGTAATAGATATCAATGGATAGTTTTCTATGGCTATAACATTCGGCCGCTGGAAGCCATGGCCTTGCTCTGTAGCAGCTTCTGGCGCATCCTGAGGTGCTGGGTGCCGCCCGGAAATATCTAGGAGTGTGTGTACATATACTATATGTATGTATGTATGCATGTATGCATGTATGAATGTATGCATGCAATGTAATGTAATGTAATGCAATGAAATGTAATGTAATGTAATGCAATGCAATGCAATGTAATGTAATGCAATGCAATGTAATGCAATGCAATGCAATGCAATGTAATGTAATGCAATGCAATGCAATGTAGTGTAATGTAATGTCATGTAATGTAATGCAATGCAATGTAATCTAATGTAATGCAATGCAATGCCATGCAATGTAATGTAATGCAATGCAATGCAATGTAATGTAATGTAATGTAATGTAATGTATGCATGCAATGTAATGTAATGTAATGCAATGAAATGTAATGTAATGTAGTGTAGTGTAATGTAATGTATGCATGTATGCATGTATGTATGTATCTATCTATGTATGTATGTATGGTATGTATGTTATGTATGTTATGTATGTTATGTATGCTATGTATGTTGTGTATGTCATGTATGTTATGTATGTTATGCATGTTATGTATGTTATGTATGGTATGGTATGGTATGGTATGGAATGGTATGGTATGGAATGGTATGGTATGGATGTATGTGTATCTGTATGTATGTATGTATGTAATGTAATGTAATGTAATGTAATGCAATGTAATGTAATGCAATGCAATGCAATGCAATGTAATGTAATGTTTGTTTGTATGTATGTATGTATGTATGTATGGTATGCTATGCTATGCTATGCTATGCTATGTTATGTTATGCTATGCTATGTTATGTTATGTTATGTTATGTTAATGTATGTATGCATGCATGCATGCATGCATGTATGTATGTATGTATTGATGTATTGATGTATGTATACATTGTAGATGAATATGTATATGTATATTGTGTATCTGATTGTATCTATATATATATATATACGTGTGATGTGAATACATGTATCATATATGTATGTATATATATAATCATATATATATATACATAAGTATCATGATTGTACGTGTGCCAATATGTGTAAAGGAGTAAGGGTCGACAAAAAGGTCGACTGGACATTCTGATATTGTCTCCTTTCTTCTTTAGGAATCTTTTTGGGGAACCTCAGGATTTCAAATTCAACTCACCATGCTGGGATAGGTTGGGGGTACCGTTTTCAGACACACGCTGTTCAAGTCCAAGCAGCTGGGACAAGAAACTGAGATCGGTCGACTGGGTGGGCGTGGCAAAGCCCGTGTGCAATGGGTGTTGCAGCTCCTGACGACATGACGTGGCTGCTATGGGCGTGTTGGAAGATGTTGGAAACATCTACAGTAAGGCAAGGTTTTGTTTCAAAGTGAATAAAGGGGTTTCTTGTATACAACACAATTAGTATGAATCGTATGTATGTAATTGTATAGTATATATATATATTAATATATATTATATACACACAAATTATTTTTATGTTCGTTTATGTTGTTGCATGTGATCTTTTTGTTGTATCTTACTTTCATCCATATTCATACAGTTTTGTAGCAACTGATGGTATCGGTTGTAGAAAGGTTATTCCCCCAGCACTAGGCCTGCCTGTATCCCATTTACTCGTTGAAGGCATGGTCCCAGGAGAATCGAGATGGATGAATTCCGGCTCTGTTGATTCACATTGATACACCCAACCCAACTTACTGGTGCTTAGTAGGGAATGGGGGAATGGGATGATTATTAATGGTTATTATAGGTCATTCCCCCATTCCCTACTAAGCACGAGTAAGCCAAATATCCAGACAATTTTGTGCCAGCCAGCTACTTCCAAAAACAGTTGCCTTTCTTTGGGTTCTCATCGTTGAGCCAGCGGGAAAAACTGATGGCTTCATGACCGAAAATAACCGTCCAAAATTCGATCCGAACTAGCCTCGGATGTCAAACATGACTCCACCATTTATAGGCGATGTTCTATGATTTTCTATGATTTTCTATGATTTTCCTGCTAAAACATCCATTTTAGTTTGGTTCGTCCGGGGATTTCCCAGCCATGTTTGATGACACATCTCCGGGTGTCATCTCCTGCTTGAGCTCATTAAAGATCTCCTCACCTCAGCCCAGCCATCTCCCAGCTGCAAATGGTCCCAAGAAATATATGGCTTTGTCCAACAATGGTGTATACCCCAAATCCACTGAATTTTACCATTGTACAGATATATGTTTTTAGTGTATATAAAGACTCAGCGACCAAACAAGCCTCGAACTGGAGAACTTAATCATTATAATTCACTATATTGTGTTAGGATGTGTTTCGTGACTTTAAATCTTTAAATATTTTGAACACATGTGAAAGTGTTAACAAAAACATGTTCCATTTTCAGACATACCCGGAAAAAAATGCCCAAAGCCCGCAAACCCATTGGACCGCTGTCATCCCCCAAGCTACCAGCTATAGTTTGGAAGACTCAAAATGCACTCGTTGGAACTCTTCAAATTGTCAAATTGTGCTTTTCAAAAGCTAGTACAACATGGTTCAACCCGTATCTCAAACCAACAGGGATGAACTATCATGAAAACAAGGAATGGGAAACTTGAAATAACCGTTCATTGGATTGGTTTAAGGGAAAATCTACAGGAAACCATTGATTTTCCCATGAAATATAGGGGTTTCCTATAAAAATTTCCCTTAAACCAATCCAATGAACGGTTATACTGAAATGAGCCAGTGCTAGGCCCCCCACCACAGCCACCGCAACTTCGGCTGGTCGAGCGGAAATCCTCAATCCGAAGATACGCAGCACTCCGCTGGATTGGCCCTTGAAGTGATTGTAGACTGGTTCATTACTAGTAACATTCAGCAACTGGGTGAATAAGAGAAGATACCACTTCTAAAAATCATCCACCTGGAAAGATTGGGACCCCAGGTATCCCTAATGTTGCAACCATGGTGCGCCAAATGTCCAGAGAGGAGAATTCAACAAAACTGGGCATTTGTAGGTGCATTGATATGTCCATTAGTACAGGGCAAACCTGAGAAGCCCCCATGTCCCAAAGTGAATCCTTAGCGGGATATGCAGAACATGGCCAAAAGTGAAGCCATGACAAAGATTCCCCAACATTTCGCCACTTCCAATGGAAATCACCGCAAAGCCCAAGGTTCCATAGATGCAGCAAGTCCACTATCCTAGGTGGCCGGGTTGTTGGAGGTGCCTAAAAAAAAAGACTGCGCAGCAAACTTACTCCTGTTCTCCCATCATGTTCCTTTTGTTTCTGCGTGTTGCTTCCAGCCAGCTATTGGTGCTGGTGACGTTTCTACATTTGTGCTGTTGACACAAGATCTTGCATGGTTCAATCATGTTCAATCACATCTGGTTCTGTCTCCAAACTGGACGGAGCCACTGTGGTTTCACATGCCAAAGATGTTGCCAGACTGGATGGGATGTGACCTATCCACTTTGGGAGGATAGTGAGACTGAATCTCAAGGTGATATCAAGTTGGCTAAATTCAGTCCAAATTGTTGTTTCTGCACCACCTATGTAAACACAAACAACAAATTCATTACACAAAATATGAGGGCTTAGACTATGGGTTTACCAACTACAAATCATGCAACAAACCTCCAAAGACCTCAAGAGATCGAATCTCAGTGCAGGTCCCAAACAATTGGAGGTCTATGGAGGTCTAATCTCAGCTCCCCACAGTGCGTGGCACTCCCTCAGGCCACTGGAAGCTGAACAAGTCATCGTCCTCCATCCACCAGTTGATGTTGAAACATGATTCAGGTGATCCAGCTTAACATTAAACACAGTTTCCATTCATAAAGCATCATAAAACTATAATGGCTATCAACAACCGAATAGCAACTATAATAGTTATAAACATGAGTTCATGGTTCTCAGTGGTTGAGAGTTGAGTTGATGATTTGATATAGTTGGCTTGCTCTGCTTGCATTGACTCGATCTCAGAAGCTTTTTGGCGCAGAGTCTCATTTCGCGCTTTGGCACAACCAAACCACTGCGTTGTCTCAACCTGTCCCAGCCAACGCTTATCTCCAACTTGCGAAATCACTTTTGATGTCATAGCTGTCAGTAGGGCATCGCAGATCGTGCAACTGGTCATTGACTTGCATGGCGTTGTGCAGTTTCACACCGGCAGCGGATCAAAGGATAGAGTAGATTCGTAGATCGTCCCGTGAATCAATCGGTAAACGCCAAATATCCTGTGGGCTGTGACTTTGGAAGTCACTTGGTGTACCCTCTGGTAAACTAACATAGCTATTGAAAATGGCCATTTATAGTGGATTTTCCCATTAAAAATGGTGATTGTCCATAGTTATGTTAGTTTGCTGGAGGGTAACATAGGGGTTCCCAATGGTTCCTACCCTTGCACCCCAAGATCCTAATGGCCAAAGATAGGAACCCAGGGTCACTTGGCGAGTCATTCGGTCATGCACTGCAAGTCTGATGTCACATTTCTTGTTTCCCGGGTTTGCTTACCATGTATCCAAAACCATGATATCTCAATATACAATATCCCAATCCCAAGCACTTCTCACCAGTTTCAGCACGTTTGTTTTTGATCCTTGCCTTGGCTATGGGCCGAAATTGGTACAGATGCGCCAAAATGCGTGGCACTGAACGATTTAGATCCAAGAAAATGAAATGGATATCCCCATGCTGAGTTCCCCATATGCCCATCATTGGATCCCGGGGTCTGGGAGGAGCCACCGTCAATGATGGGGGTCAAAACCACAGCGCCCATTGGTTCAGATCCCAAAAAGGAAGAGACTGGTCTATATACTTTGGGATGTTCATTAACAAAATATTTGGCAAAATATTTGGCGTAATGGTATTGACCCACATCTAATGGTGGTTTAAGCAACGAAATATGCCGCTTTTGGCCAACCTCAGGAGCCCCTGTGCCTGTTGTGTATCTCATGATGATGCGTCTATGCTCTTGCTTAAATATCTATTTTACTGTTTGAATTATGTTTATAAAATCACCATTCTTGTTGGTGAAAATCACCATTTCCGATGATATAATCACCCTTGATTATCTTCTTGGAGGTAGGGGGATCTCTTGAATTAAATTGTATGAAAATGAGCCCTGAGGCTGACTTTTTCCGTTCAGACAGCTCGAAGCAATGTTTCTTTTTGAACTGATTTTGCGTTTTTTTGCATGTTTTCGTATTTTTAGTAATGTTGTTGGCTTGGAGTCTGTCAGTCGAAGAGGCCATGAGGGATGCAAGTTGTACATGATATGCCTTGCAGCACCAAGTACCCTCGACTGGGGTGATAAAGTGTGTCAGTGGCTTGTTGTGGTAGAAATGATTCAGCATGATTTTGTATGAAACTGCATGTTCAAAATGTTCAAGTAGGAAATGGTATGTTGAGGTATTTTCATGTATTTCCAGGTGTGCAGAAACAGCCTTGATGAGTAACCCTTTGATCAGTAACCCATGGTGTGTGAATGAGATTAACAACATCGGTGAAATATCCTTGCTTGCTAGACTTGCTGCTTAAATCCTCCGTTTGCAGCTTACCAGATCTGACAGCCCCAGGTTTGGGCCGTATCAGACCTTCAGTGGCCCTGCGGTAGAAATAGTAAGGCGCATCGGTCCAGGCGTTTAGCGCTAACAAATCGTCTGCTAGCTGAACAAGAGCATCAGCCTGTGCAGCCCAGGTGTGACAATCATGTTTCTTCGAATTTTGCCATGTAGATGAGGGGACTAACATGATCTAATCGTCAAAATGTATTGATTCACCATAGAAAATGGGCTTTGCCCCATCAAACTTGGGGCTGAAGCAACTCTGATAGGGACAAGTAGGTGGTTCAGCTAGAAACACTTCGCAACGAGAAAATGCACTTTGTCATCTTTGACAGCGAAAATGTGAATCTTATCACGATTTCGGATTGAAGCAGGAACGATGGGAATTATATATACATATACAGTATACATATACATATGTGTATACATAATCATGAAACAAACTCTGAGACCTCTGGTGAGCTTCATTGGTGTCGCTTTGGGAGTGCACCATGAAAACAGGACCAAACTAGACCTTGAACACCAAACATGAAATTTCAACATGATTTCATACAGACTAAAACTTGCAAATTCACCAAATGAAAGCACAATGGGGTTTCATGAGCAAAAAGAATTAGAGGATCAATGAGGTCCTTCCTAATCAAACACACAGCAAAACTTCCTCAAAGTGGATGATCACTCATTCAACGTCCAAATCCACCAACATTGCATTTGATCAACACTACGAAGAATGGTTCAACAGAAATGAGTCCAGTTCAACAAAGAAAAAACCACCCTTGGGATTGCCGAAAATTACCAATACAGTCCATGGAGCCGGTATGAAAACATAGCTATATATATATATATATATGCACCTAATATACATATGCAGTGGATATATATATATATATATATATGTGTATGTATATATATATATATACATATGATATACATATGTATATGTATATATATGTGTATATATATATGTGTTCATCTTAATATATATAGGTTAATATATTATGATATATCATATATCATTTGTACGTACAAATAATTACTGTTACATATCTGTCTGTTACATACCTGCACTTCACTGATTGATTCATTTATTGATCGCTTGACTGATTGATTGATTGATTGCTTGCTTGAGTGGCTGGCTGGCTGGTTCTTTTTTCTTCTTGTTGACAGTTTTCCTGCGAGTACAGTAGGTCCATTAACACACTATAGATGATCTCGGCCTGGAAAAGCGATTGATACTGATCATGTTCTTGTTTTTGTACGGCCATGAAATTGATGGTTTCTCTTTCTTATATAAGCATCATCTATGCTGACGCCCTTCGAAAGGGCCAGGAATCGAAGAAAACGACCATCCGGATAGGAACTCCATCCCTTGCAGAGTCATTGATGGCTGGGATTGTGAAAATGCTGCTGCAATACATCCAACACAGACTTGGATTGAACCAGCGAAAAACTAACCACCACCCCCACCACCAGCCGTTTGTAGAACTAGCGAACTCACCACGGCGCAGGCCTTGTCCGGGTCAAAGGCGTTTCGTCGCAGCTCGTTATAGTCAATGTACTTGATGAGCATGCGCTTCTGAGTCTCACTCCTACGCACGTCGAAGACCCCACAAACACAAATGGAATCAGCACACTACATATAGACACATTATGTGAATCTATATTTATTTGTAATTACATATAGTTATATGTGAGTTATATTGAGTTATATATGTTTGGGATGATACAACGCACTACCTATCTGGATGATAGTCAAACAGACTCATATTATGGCAAATCTGACTTGAGGCTTTAAAAGCACCAGCTCCCTTGAGCTGAATCATTCATGATAAACCACAAGCCTGATCTAAGGCTTTCATAGTATCCCCTCAGCATATCCTCTGATTGGCGTTTCTGGCGACTCTGCCTGTGTCTATCGAACTGCTGTGTAGTTGAGTGTCACAGCTGAAACCTCACGTTTCCTTTCAACTTTCAAATTGCAAAAGCCATTTTATCTGCAGTGATTTTGGGAAGAAAGAACTATATAATACTATATAAGCTACTAGTAACACCACAATCCACTAGATACCCCTTTGGCAGGATATATGTTCCGTCCATTTCTGGCCAAGATTTTTCCCCATCAATTGGCTTGGAAACCAGGAACTTCAATCCGGATAAACATGTGATAATATGTTCATGAGTCATGAGACTCAAGAAACAAATTATCTAAAACCACCAGTCATGCTGTAAAACCACGATCTAAAAGTAAAGTTTGTTGGTTTTGTCTTTACAAATTCTTTCCAACCCCGCCCCACCCAAGTTTTCAACCAATCTCCTGATGGCTTCACAGAGTTCTAGGATGCGATTACGGTCAAAGTCGGATCCTTTTGAGCCCAGCAACAGAACCTGGGCCACCAATTCACGAACAATTGGTTGGGATCCACTATCATGCGGGATCCCTGAAAAAACCGAAACAGTAAAATAATATAAACAACTGTGTAACACATATCTAAAGATGCTCATGTTTGATCTAAATCAAGCCATTGAGCCAGTCATGTCAGTCCTAAAGACATCTGTATTATATCCGTAGATGCCCTTCCGATTGTTTCAAGAGGAAATTGACATTATCGTGTTTGATTCCAGCAATGTAAACATGTGGCCCACCACTATCCGCCAACCTCTTGTCATGTACCAGAAATGGATTCCAAAAGGTCTGACATATGCCATATTTGGTTTCCGACCCAAGAACTTTGATGAACAATAGCAAAACATAGCAAAACACCAGTTTTCAGATCTTGAAAAGAAAGGTCATAACATGTCATTAAACCAGGACCAGTCCGCAATCTTCAGTGTCCCAGCTGACAAACGGTTGCCAGTCTGCAAGTTGCGCACCACCGAAACGACCCAACCTTTCCAAATCTCGAAAGCTTCGGAAGTTGGTGCACCACCGTGGTCCATGCGCACGCAATGAAAGTTGGGATCCCGACAATGCCTTGACGTGAGGCAAACTCCCTACCCGACCCGACCCATCCACTCAGAGTGTCTCTTGAACATGAATTTTGAACAAATGCTGGGATTTCAACAACAAAAATCTGTGTAAAGAAGACTATCAATCTGTGGATTACTGGGTTCCCAAGTTAGACGACAAAAAACATGAGACCGTGTGACATGCGTCAAGCCGTGCTACTTCTGTCACTTGTTTCAAACATCAAATCTCCACATACAGCATGGGTTTGTTTGAAATTGGGGACCCCAAAATCATCCAACATCCAACGGCTGATAATTATAAGTCCCCATGAACGTATGTTGTTTGGTTGGTATCCCCCATTCTCAGATACATCTCATCACATATCTCTCCCATCCGGGGCCCAGGATGGCCCAGGATGGCCCAAGGGCGGACGCTCCAAGCTACGTTTCCAAGGCGTCCCACTCAGCCCCAGTGAGCTCTTCACAAGGCAAGAAGAGGACAGACGTCGCTGCTCCCATGGCGATTTTGTTCCCCCACCGGGCTCCGGTTCAGAATGGTTCAGATGTTTGCACTGGGAGGGTTATATAGTGTATCCTAGAGATGTTTCAGATTTTGTTCAGGTCTGTTCTTGTTCGCTTGGTTGATTTTGGCGGGTGTTTTCGCGTACAGCTGTATAGCATTGTATAACAGTCCGTGGCAGAAAACCCTCTGCAGTTCTCTTTCCGAAGCCTGCGAAGATGCAACGTCAATTTCCACGTGAAGGAGCTTGATCTCAGGTGTGTATATGTGTACAACTCTGTACATGTTCTAAACTCATGTTCGGACAAACACCCATGGAGCCGGAACGACTGGCAACCATGTTGAATTGCCAAGAAACAGTCATGTTTTGGATTTAACAACATATCATTTTGGGGTACCAAAAGAACTGATGCCACCGGCATTGTGCAGTTCTTGGATTGGTCCAAACTGAAACCAATTGGTCCCTGGGTCGATTAAATATCAATATTTCATATATATATATATAGAGATAGAGATACGAATTCATTATTGTGCTTAAGCATGACTAAGCCATTTCGGCTTCCATAATTTAATTCCTGTTTGTTGTTGTTGTTGTTGTTGCTGCTGTTCTTGGTCTTGCTGCTGTTGTTCTTCTTGTTGCTTCCCAAGATCCTCAAAATCATCGAACAGTTCCAACGCTTCAACCCGCTCGCCTCACCGAAGTCGAGCGAACCGCCCATCTGCGGTTAGCGCTGCGGCATGTGGATTGACAACCCCCCAACCGGGTTGATTGAATGAAGAATATGGGGATGGGTCAAAATTTAAGCCCTCGTTTAATATCAACCATCTAAGTATTGGGGTACCCAACTTTGACCCATACCCATATGATCTCTTGGTTGTTTCATACCCATGGGTTGCATATTTGCCATTTGGGATCAAACACAAACATAAAGCAAACAAATGCGAACAAGATGTTGGAAACCACCAATCAAATGAGATTATCATCGATTCTATATCCATGTTGTGTAGCTTCAGATGGCAGCAGCACCATAGGCAGAGACCCCCATTTCTTTTAGTTAAGATGTTCCCTTTGAGTTTTCAACCCATCAAATCCAGCCGCTGATGTCAACACTGGAGTGCAGCAGTAGGTCTGGTCTTCCCGAGACCGCTGATGCAACCATCCCAGTACCCTCTGGCACCCACGTGCCAATAGGAAATCCCGATTTCAACAGATACATCATCCATAGTCTTCCAATGGCGGATGTTCAGAACGTTTGTCTTAATTGGGAAAAAAGTATGTTCTATCTTCCACATACAAATGACATTGATGAACAACAACCCAAAAAGGCAAACAAAAAAAACAATGGGACGGGCCTTGGCCCAAATGCTGGGGTCTGAAGCTCTTTCCAACCTTGACCCAGGCCAGACCCGCAGTAGGATTTGGGGTGATTTGGAATGGTGGAAAAATAAGAATATCAAAAGATGATCCAGACCCATTGATGAAATTTGAAAATATTCAGAACCACCAGCCAGTCTCATCCCACTCATCTCACTCGGATCCAATGATGCACAGGCGCTGCATGGCACCTCTTTGGTTCCCCTGGCATTAAAATCTATATTTTCTCGTATCTATTTACATGTATTTACAGTATCCGAATTATATACAATGCGACTATCCAACGTGAAATGTAGTATATAGGGTGATTGTGGGATAGTTTCCGTTCCTAACCATCAAGAAGACTTTGGTGCATGTCTTGCAAGTTCACCCTGGTGTTCATCCATTTCTATGGACTTCATCTCAAATAATCATTCATTGCATTTATCCAGTTTGGTTGTTCCACCGGATCCAAAGAAAATGGTCATTTTGATCGTCACCAAACATACCATGAAACCATGGACAATGACAATCCCTTCCCCTGACATTAACAACCCCCCATATGCGCATCCAAAATGCAAACATCCAATACTAAATCAGGGTGTCTAATGAGATATTCAATAGTGGAGGGATGAAATTAGAACATGGAACAAACATCTATAAAACATCTTATAAAACCTGATAAAACCTGATAAAGCCCCATAATTCTGGACATGTTTGGATGGTTTCATCAGGGGCCAAGGGATCTAAAAACGCATCCGAGGTACGCCTTAGACCTCCTTGCCTCGCGCCTCAGTGGAAGCGATGTTTTTCGAAGCCGGAAGATGGCCACCAACGAGATGCAGCTTTTGTTGATATATATATATATATATATTGTATATTAATATATATATATATATATATATATTGTATATTAATATATATATATATATTGTATATTAATATATATATATATAATATGTATATAATTATTACATATCTATATAATTATATATATATATATATGTATATTTGTTTACCTCATATTATGTTCATATTATACATAGTTTGTGTTTTCATATATGTTCAGAGATATGTGTTAGATCTGTTCCATCTGCGGCAAACGACAACTCTTCATTTTGGGCTAGTCAGTCCAATCTACCCAGCGGATGCAAACCAGGATATGCCCCAATTGGTTGCACTTTTAAACAGGGAAATACCCTCTGGTAATTTAACATAGCTATTGAAAATGGCCCATTTATAGTGGATTTACCTATGAAAATAGGGGATTTTCAATGATTTTCAATAGCTATGTGAAATTACCNGGTAATTTAACATAGCTATTGAAAATGGCCCATTTATAGTGGATTTACCTATGAAAATAGGGGATTTTCAATGATTTTCAATAGCTATGTGAAATTACCAGAGGGTAAAATGACATAAATTCTAAACCAGTGGATTCTTCTGTGAACCCAATGAACAAACACAAGTACCAGCGTTGATTCAGCGCGATCACACTCTGGCATTNGGTAAAATGACATAAATTCTAAACCAGTGGATTCTTCTGTGAACCCAATGAACAAACACAAGTACCAGCGTTGATTCAGCGCGATCACACTCTGGCATTCGACTGTTATAAAGGGGCGTGGGATGAAGTATGCATCAGTGCTACCTTCCAGGTCGTTCTGTCCCTACAGGCTGGGATACGGAGCTTTACTCCACTAGTCGTCTTGCCAGTGGTCATTTTTGGCTTGGTAATGCCTGGGTCCAAGNGTTTGCAGGTAATGAGAGTGCGGACAAAGCAGCAGCAGCCACTTTGGCTTTGTTTCCGGTTGAACTTCTTGAGTTGCAGCAGCAAACACTTAAAGCCATTGCCATCCACCATTCTCGCCAGGTACAGCAAACCTTGCATGAGTACTATGCGAAAGTAGGTATGTTGTCAGTTTTGTGGGAAGATCCTAACCCACCGCCCAAGCCAGAGCATCCAGGGAAGGAACCGATCCTGCCGGAGACGGAGATATCACTGCGAGTGGTAGGTGAGCAGGCAGTTTTGGCACCAGTACCAATGCAATTTCAGGGGTTTCACAAAGTAAGAGCA
>BGPT01001255.1:1395-19863 GCA_003297045.1 Symbiodinium sp. clade C Y103 | reverse complement strand
GAGCAGGTTCCGGTTCCGTGTGAACCTCCCAGGAACCAGAGATCCGGAATTCATCGATGGTTCGGATAGATCGTCGAGTTTGTCTACGCGTTCTGCAGCACTGAAGCGTGGATTCAATTGCGGAAAAAGGTGTGCGGAAAAAGGTAATTTAACATAGCTATTGAAAATGGCCCATTTATAGTGGATTTACCTATGAAAATAGGGGATTTTCAATGATTTTCAATAGCTATGTGAAATTACCNGGTAAAATGACATAAATTCTAAACCAGTGGATTCTTCTGTGAACCCAATGAACAAACACAAGTACCAGCGTTGATTCAGCGCGATCACACTCTGGCATTAGACTGTTATAAAGGGGCGTGGGATGAAGTATGCATCAGTGCTACCTTCCAGGATGATCCAAGTAACTATCTAACTATCTGTGTCAAGCGCTCGGATTGATGCAGGATTTAAAACATATCAGTCCTATGTCCGTGTTGCTTGCGGTATATACAATAATTTCCTCCATCACGTCCTCAATACTTTCGGCAGTATGTATGTTTTGAGCTTGCTCGGGTTCCCGAATTGCGTCAGGATACTTGAATGTGGGTCAGGTAGCAAGTGGTTGGTAGCCCTGGTTGGCATGTGCCGTGAGGGTTATACAATTGTTTACCCAGTTAATACACTGTCAATAGGGTGGAATGGACATTCATAATGGATCAATCGTACTGGTTAACCTATCTCCAAAAAAGCCATTGGGGGGATGATTTCCCTCTACAAAGCATGATTTCCATCACAGTGAGGTCGGTCTAATTCACCCAGATTCATGGATAATCATAGATGCCCTGC
Organism: Symbiodinium sp. clade C Y103; assembly: GCA_003297045.1. Lineage (NCBI taxonomy): Eukaryota > Dinophyceae > Suessiales > Symbiodiniaceae > Cladocopium > Cladocopium sp. clade C. The sequence goes on along the minus strand of BGPT01001255.1, from coordinate 19,035 downwards.
AACAAATTGTAGTTTTGTTTGCGCCTTTCCGTATTGTCTTCCAAGAATCCATGGCAGCAATGCCCTGTGGGAATAAAAGACCATAGTTAAAAACTCAGATTTTTTAGCCATGTTTGACGATGTTTAAGATGTTACATAGATTTTATATGGTGAAATCCCAAAGTCGACATTTCTAAGTGACCATTGAAAGAAACACATCAGTCACTTATCTTTGTTTATCAAACACATTTCTCCATTGCATCCAACAACCATCCGTGGCAATCCGCGATCTCGCCCTGGGTCTCCCAAACGACGTTAGCACATTGACCTGCCGCGATTGATTGGGTTTGCAAGTGAAAACCTGGAAAACCCATGGAAAACCAATCCCAAATTGATTCAATTACTCTGTTTGCTGGGGCTGAGTTGGAAGTTTTAACTTTTTCCAGAGATGATTTTCTTCAGGAAATCAAGATGCCGTTGTTGGTCTTGGAGGCAAACCAGCAATCTTTACCAGTAGTTCAGTAGTGGTGCTTTACTAGTGCTTTGTGGCACAACTTCCACAGCACGTCAATGTTATCCAGTGTCCAACAGGATTGTGCCAGAGACAACAACCAACACCCAAACAACCTTTACAGGGGCAGCCCCCCTTTAACCACTATTTGTTCTGGATAAATTACAATTTACTGACCTGAAATGCTATTTTGGGATATTTTGGGATAGTTATCTTAGTTACCCCTGAAAAACCATCATTCCAGTGAGATTGCAGGCGCCGTTTGACCCAGATTTGGTCATGAAGCGCCAAGGTTCTTCCTGAAAATCTGCGCCCAAGAAGGAAAGGTCGAAAGAAAGCAAACACATGGCAAGAATGGAAGGACGCACTAAAGGGGAAAAAACAAGACATTCACTGCAAGAAATCAACACCTGCTCCAAAGTTGATAAAGTCAACTACTTGAGCTTGATAAGGGAAAGTCACATGAAAATCCTTACCTGATTGGATTCATGACCCTTGCTTCCGGGCACGACCTTTTTGGGACTTGACACTCATGACTCTACAGCAATTCTTTGGAAGGAGGTTATCCACTAGCGCCCTGGTGAACATCAAAGTAGCTTGTACTGATGGATATCCATCGTTCCAGTTCGGTCGTGTAGGTATTGACGAACATATTCATGTTGCTCATATATCATGTATGTATCAATGTATATACTGTAGCTGGCTGAATTGCAACCTGAAAGAAGCACAGTTTGATTGCCCTTCATTGCATATATAAGGGTTTGTCCAAAGTGGAGGATACTGTACCAGCAATTGCGATTTGAAAGGATTTTTGAACCGTGGGATTCACGGCTTCCAATTTTGGGACAACCCAATGTACATATGTATTGTTTCTTCCAATTTTGGGACAACCCAATGTACATATGTATTGTTTCTATATGTATGTGTATATAGTGTGTATATATAGCCTCGTCCCTGGCCTTGGAACTGCCGAAACTCGAATTAGCTGGGTTTAAAATACTGATTCCGTGACGAAATTTTGTCACGGAATTTTCTCAGCATCAATCATCATCATCATCATCATCATCATCATCATCATCATCAGTTCTGCAAGCTCAAGGAACATTAACATCCCACCCCACCCCACCCCCCCACCCTGCGTGTGCGTAGCATCAACTGCTTCAGCAAGTTCAAGGAACGTTAACATCCCACCCCCCCCCCCCCCCCCCCACCCCGCGTGTGCATCAACTGCTTCAGCAAGTTCAAGGAACGTTAACATCCCACTTTGTTGTAGGTAGTTCCAAGGCCCGGGACAAGCCTNCGTGTGCATCAACTGCTTCAGCAAGTTCAAGGAACGTTAACATCCCACTTTGTTGTAGGTAGTTCCAAGGCCCGGGACAAGCCTATATATATATACATATATGTATATATACATATATATATATATATACATATATATATACATATATATATATATACATATATGTATATATTATATACATATATATATATATAATAAATATATATATATATGTATACATGTATATATATATATATGTACATATATATATATACATATGTATACATGTATATAAATATACATGTATATATATATATATATTATACATACACAATTCTATCTACGTACAAGTAGTAACCATCTGCCGGTGTTTTGGAAGATAAACCCGAGCTCTAAACCATCGGCTGATGGGGAATCCCTATATCCACACTCAACCTGCGTACCCACTGGTGTCAACTCCAAAATTTCTGGCTGGGGCTTAGTCCTGTTGATTCGATATGGGATTATCTCAATGTTTGAACCTGGAAATTCCACAGTTTATTATCAAAGGTGGAATTGGACCATACGCGTTTGCCCAAGAATACATACCACTGTCTAGACACATCCTTCTGGCTGATCTTGTTCATTGTTGTTCATAACCCACTCAAAATAAGACAATTTGGGGTTGAATCCATTTATTGTGGGTAAAACAATAATAAACCATCCCCCAAATCACCATAAATAGGTGGTATATACCATTCCCAAATGGGTGGTTTATTATTGTTTTACCCACATTATTCATGTAGATAGGCCACGCAGTTGGTGCAGGTGCATGCCTCCGCCGAACTGCTCGGCCTGGACGTGTCAGGCCCAATGGAGGAGACCGATTCGACCGGAGCTTACCATTTGTTCGACCCGCAAATATTATGGTGATGCACCATATGATTAACAGATATAGATGGATATAGATGGATATAGATGGATATAGATGGATATAGATGGATATAGATGGATATAGATGGATATAGATGGATATAGATGGATATAGATGGATAGAATGCTGTGGGCGTTAAGAATCATCCCCAAATGAACGGATCAAGTACTAGCGGATGGTTTGTGGCTCAATATTCAAAGGGAAATTGATTGAATTGGACGGTGTTTATGTAAAGCCAAGACTGAAGGCGGTATTCCACAAAAAATCATACAAAAACAATGGCCTTGTACTGCCTTGTTTTGTACAGTGTTTCATAGGCCAAGGTACCTGTCATATCATAGCCGGTTGAACGATCTCTTGCGGGTTTGAGAAGACACCTTGTTCGCCACGGGTTTTATCCACGTGGTTTTCCTTTTTTTTCAGAACTTGGTATGTTTGGAACAGCAAGTCTAAGTCTGTGCCATCAGTCCAAGGTCGTTGCCCAGCATGTTGCAATCGGATTGCCATTCACCATTTGGCTCTGAACACGGGATTCTTCCAACTCAAAAGGTTTATCCAGTTTATCATCATCTTCCTTACAACAATTGGCCATATATCATCATCTTATATCATCGTCCTCCCAAAAAATGCCATAAATTGAGGGGTCAATTAATCCATTTTTGTTTCAAACAAATTCGTCACCAATGAAGACACCTGTGGAGGAACTAGGCCCCAAGACTCTGATATGGTAGACGATGCTGCGCCTCGGCTGATGGAGGCTTGCCCACCGGATCAAAGATCTAAAGCAACAGATAGCAACCCCCAGATTCAGACAAGTTGGAAACCTGGAAAAAAAATATATATATGTATATATATATATATATATTTAATTATATATACAATTGTATATATATATATATATGTATATATATATATATATGGAGAAACTTGATCGAACCACCATCCTGGAAACATTGTCCTGCATCTTTTTAGGGATTGCGGGGTTGCTACATCCCAACGTATACTCGAAATATCTTAAAACGCTGAACCAAAATAAATATTAGAATCAGTTCGTTTTTATCATCTTAGACGGCCAGCCAAGGCTTCTCCGGAAATGGGGACACGGTAATCCCTTTTTTTGTGGTTGAACTTAAAAAATAGTTGAGAGAACCAAATCATACCAGATCATCTTGGAGAAACACGTCAATGGATTTTGATAGAGAGTTTTCAGATGATTGATGATAATCTACTTGCCTGTATTCAAACATTACAACGGGAAAAAAAAAGAAGGTGATGTCCAGCCAATTGCCCATTTTGCACCGGCATCTCTAGTTTTTGTTGGGTCAACTATCCGTTGATGTACCAAGTATCAGAGATTTTGTTGTGTTTTTTTGCATTGGCAACTGTTGTAATCAACTTTATGATCCAGTTTTCCGGGTGAAATTCACAGAACAATACGGGCATACAACGTGGCTGTGCCCGATTATGTTCTTTGCTTTTCGTTCCGTACAACTGCAACTGTTTATCATCAATCCAACAGCGGATTTATAGGGACCTGGATGTGCGACCATTGGCGGACCATGTTCTTTGTGGGCCAAGTAGTTTGGATATGGGGTTGGGGATGGGGTTGGGGATGGGTGTGGGGATGGGGACCTTTCCAGAATGGTGCGGAACCAGTCCACTTCCGACAACCACCTCCCATCCGCTGAGTGTTCCAGCCAAACTCAGCTCGCGCTGCGGCATCAGGGGCTTTCCATATCCTTGGTACCGAGGTGCACGCGTTATCCATCAGAGTTTTGGGAAAGGACATCTGGCTGACTAGTCACTCGGGATCATCCAAGAAAGGCTGAAACGCAAAACCCTGAAACCACCAACCACATTGATATGTATACAATTGTATACATACATATAAGGTATGCTCTCTAGCAATCTTACCTGGCCGAATGGAAACAACATACTCCATCATATTCCTATCTGAGACTGCGATCATTCCTAACATCGCCTAGTGAAGGCATTGTATGTTTCCAGATCCCTGCAAAGCGAACCCCTCACAGTTCTATTGGTATGAGTAATTACAGTCATATCGTGGTCAGGTCGATACAATTTACCCAATATGGAAATCTGAGGCGTTGCCTGGGAAACTGATCTATCGTGATGGATGTTCAGTATCATATCACCGTCGGCTTATTGGATGGTACATGTCCGTATAAGAAAGAGTCAATCAAACTGGTGGTCCACTCAAAAAAATGTTTTTTTGATCAATCCAGTCCCTGTGCCCACCCTTCCTACTTGTTCTTTTGTTCGGATCCCAATTTCTATACACGTGCCGATAGTTGCTTTTGCACACCAAATGCTGTTTATATATTAAATATTGCTATTTGGAAGTTTCCTAAAATGGGGTAACCCCTAAATTTTCCAATAGGATTTTCCATTATAAACCATCCATTTTCATCCATTTTCAGGTATCCCTCTCATTTGTATATATAGTAGATTTAACATGATTCAACATTTTCTTTCACACCACTCCTCTGGTTGGCTTCGTCCTACCCCCTTGTTTACGAATGAGATAAGAACCTATCTGAAGGGCGATGGTGGGGATCAAACAACAACCTGAGCAACAACCACAGCAACAAGAAGCAGGAGCACAAGCAGAACCAGAAGTACAATTATATAGTGCAAACTGCATTTCCAGGGGATCTAGAATCTGGAAGTGACATTTCAGGCAGTTTTGAGTCGGCTTTTGTGCCATATGCATCCTTCCATGACGTTGTCCCATCCAAGAATTCTGTGTGTTTCGAGGTGGTGGCTTTGAGTTTGCTGCACTCTTCCATCAGATTCTGCGGTAAAAAGATCGCCCAGCAACTATGATACTCCGTTCTCCCCTTTTCCAGGGCCAGCCGCAGGGGGGTAGCCCTTAGATCGACAAAGTATATATATATATATATCTATGGTATTTATAATATATATATATAATCATATATATAGAGATGTAAAGTATAGTTACATTTGTATGGTTCCACTTAGGTATATACAATCACACATAGTCTACATATACACATCTTCACAAATATCGAACCGATCTAAACTGAGCTTTCGACGGAGTCTGATGCGGAGCCACCTTGGGGTCGGCGGATTCTTGGTCCCCCGTGGGCTGGACCTGGCGTGTTGAAAATGTCCGAAAGGGTAGACATAGATCTGGATAACTTGTAGTACTTGAGGTTAGTATAGATGTAAAATGATGTGAAGGTTGATAAAGGTTAGTAAGATCGCTTTGGTTTACCCCTCTCCAGATTCTTTTAACTCAAACCATAAACTCACCAAAGAGGAGCCACGCTGAGCACACCATAAGACTTGACTCAGGCACCCCAACACTGCCAGGAGCTTGAGGACAAGCCTCCGCAGCAAACCGCTGGCGACTTGGGGTTTCTATTTTCCGACAGTCCTCCAAACTTCAGGATCCTAAATTTCCAGTAGCGGAAGCATTTTTTTTGGTTTGTATCATAAAGTATCCTAAAGTTGATAGACCGTGAAAGCATCTGGATTTCCGAAAGTTAGCTTCACCCTTTAGGGCTTCCGCAGCTCCAGAGTCTTAAGATGTCTTAAGGATCAAGAAATGTTCAAAACAAAGTAGGAGAAATCAGGATGAGTTAGGTATGGTTCATTGCATTTAGTACGATCCATAGTCCTCCAGTTTTTCAGGAAGAAATCAAACACTACAATTCCATTCGCCAACCATGGACCACCGGCTTACCAATTATCATCCATGACATCACCATGTCGTTGAAAATTCGTTTTTTTGGTCCAGTCATTAGTTTGAAAACAATCTTGCTGCTTTCTGGCTACACTTATGGTACTTCCTTCCATCATATATGGCTGTGGGTCAAAATATTGCTCTCCTGGTGAAACATGCATGATCATTCCCAATAATGTGGCATATGATATAGGTATCGGATAGGGTACTTTCTCTCATCCCATAATCGCCAATCTGTCATAATCCATCTGAAATTAGGATCCCTGGTTCAAGACTGGGTCCCAAAATGTACACCTACAAATTCTGTATATGTCATGTGCTTTGTGGGGTTGCGGGCCCCAAGAATCACATCAATCCACCGCTTGATTCAGACTTCCCAGGACCAACTGACATCCGAGTGATGGTTTGGGGTTCTCATCTCTACACTCACATACCTTGAAGGAAACAGGAATTGAATGGAATTGACCTAGATTCCTCTAGAAAGAACATGTAAACCACCGATGAAAGCCTGTAGCGTGGTCAAATAGAATCGGTTCGCCAACTTTTCTGGCTCCTAAACTACAATCTTGGCTATTTAAAAGTAAACCCATTCCAATACCGTTCACGTTGCATACTATCCAAATATCTCATGGTGTTGATTGGTGAGATCACCCATCAAGAAAAAAATCGGTTTTAGCATACTCTAGCCGGTAGGTTGATATATACTCTCACTTGTGGATTTTAAACACAAAAACAATCCACCAATTCTTTTCACCCCAGTTCCTCTACGCACCTGTGAAGGGCTGGGCTGCCATGGCTTCGTTCCAGGCCACCTGTAAAATTGCAATCGACCCTTTTTCTGTGTTAACCAATGGACCTCCCAAACAAGTCTCATCTTTTGGGATATGTAACTTTGGAACCATTCTTTTTCGAGGGGCAGATGATTTTGAGCCGTTCCATGCCGTTCCATGCCGTTCCTGCGTTCTCAAACTGCTAAATATATTTAGTCTGGAACTATCTTAGCCCGTGTTTAGTGTGTCTGAGAATGGGGCAACCCCTGCAAAATGGCTTTCTCAAAACCAATAATGACGAGAAATAATTGCATTTTGGGGTACCCTCTTCTCAAACACACCCAAAACAATCCCATTCTATCAGTAACAGATATACATTGGTATAACTGTTTTAACTATATTCCATCCCGCTATTACAATAGCCGGCCGCAAGTAGAGTGCCACAATTGTGAAGATTGAATGACGAATCAGGATTTCTTTGGGATGTCCATTAGGAGGAGGGAAGTATATTAAATATTGTATGTTACTATGTCTTAGTTGCGATAACGATGGTGATCACCATGCTCATGGCGATGATGATGATGATGATGATGATGATGATGATGATGATGATGATGATGATGGTGATGATGGTGATGATGATGGTGATGATGGTGATGGCGATGGTGATGGTGTGGTATGGTGTGGTATGGTGTGGTATGGTCCGGTATGGTTCGGTATGGAGTGGTGGGGGGCGCCGTGCGTTGTGGTGTGGCACTACGGTGGGATGGATAGGGTTGTATGAAAGCTAAGTGGATAATGTTTGATAATTATAACGTTGGGGCCCACTAAACCCTAACATCATGCAGTATGAATGGGTTGTTGAAGCGTTGGAGGGGACTATACATACCCTGAAAACAATGGCATATAAGCATATATACACAGTTCCGAAATCAACAGGATTTAAATAGATTAGGACTGTCAAATCATTCAGTAAGGGTCACCCTACTATCGACCGAAGCACAGAATAGCGCTCATCGCCATTTGTTTGTGGTGCGCCGGCTTTCCCCGACATCAACATGTTTTAAATTGTGTTACTGTAACAATATTTTGGTTTTGGTTCATGTTCAGGTTGTTTGTTTGCCCAGCAAGAAATGTTCTTCCAATTATATACAGTACCCTCCAGTAAATTAAAATAGACCCTGCCAGATAGGGGTTGGAAGATTAGTTTCCACTAAAATGGTGCATTTTCAGGATCTATGTTAGTTTACCAGAGTAGATATTCATCATATATGTTTTGTCCATCAACATGTCTGAACAACAAGTCATTCACAAAGTCACAGCTTCACGAACATGTCATTAAGGATTGCCTAGCCTATGGCAATTCCTGCGGGGTCTTGCTTAAGGAACACAGAGGAACACCTGACTCAAACATGGAGCCTCCTACCTGGGCTCTAACCGTCAGCCGTAGATACCTGGGACATGACATATTCCTCCATGATCATGGCTAAAAATATCTCTATTAACGCTTGGCTAATCAAACATGGCAATGGAAAATCCCTTCCAAATGGAGGTTCTAATGGGAAAATCATCTATAAATGAGGGATTTCCAGCAAGCCACGTTTGATTACCAGAGGCTATAAAAACAAAACACAGTTTCACTCACCGCGAGCTGTTGGGCCCAGGCGATCAAATGATATCGTATGATATCAACCAGGTTTTGAGTGAGGATATCACATTGATATCACATTGATGTACATTGATATTTACTTCATATCACATTCATTCCATCAAGATGAACTCAAAAACGCCCACAGTTACGGTAACGTACATGTACCATCGTTTACCTAAGAATCCGCCAGGCGGTTTACCCATGCTGAGCACCCCAGCGGCGGGGCTGAGGCCTGGAGGGTCGATGACGAAATGGTCAGAAACTATGGAGAGATGATGAAATATATGAAATATGGAGAAAAATAAAGAAACATATGGGAAGATATGGAGAAAAGAAAAATATAGTAACATCTTGAGCATGTATTTACAGTAGTTGAAAAATGGATGAACAAATTCAGCAGTGGATGAAAATTGTCAGACTCATGAAAAACGCCGATTCCTCGGTGGCTCCATAGTAACTGGTACTCGGTTGACTTACAAAACCATCCAGGTGAATCTGGAGGTCACACATCCAGCCCACGAATAGCGCAGTGCAGTTTCTTCACCCCACCTGTCGTTCAAAAATGCCGTGAATTCATGGTTGCATCCCCAGTTTCTATGATCACATCCCTCAATAGTCCCATGAAGCCTATCATTCACCTGTCGTTTTCCTCCAGGTATACTTGTTGTATCCCCATCGAACTGCTATTTGAGCCTCATTTGCTGTAGGTAAAATCCCCGTGAAACTGGCTGAGCAAGAATACTTCACCAATCTGAAATAAAGCCATTTTGGAATACTTCCCCATCTGGAAAGCATCATTGACTTTGACCTCTTTGCGGCTTCCCTAAGGTACCCGTCAGAAAATCTACAAACATGTTTGGCTGGGTATAATCTATCCCCCTACCCATCAACACTGAGTTACAGGTCAAATGTTCGACCCAGAAGTCCTTGATCCATGCCATGGTGCCCCGCAATTTACCCACAAGGTAATACCCCATAGTTTGCTTTGGCGGGCTTATAACTAGGTTAAGCAGGTTAACGAAGATTATGGTCGATATACCTGCATATAGTTTTATCTATAGTATTACATCTATGTAATATGTATATATAATGGTATATATACTATTACACACAGACCCCCAGGTTTGCCCAAGCCCAAAAATAGCGTAAATACAAGGGAATTCTGTACGACGTCAAACAACGGGAAGGATTTTATGCTCAATTATGTTGAACAATCAACCATACAGTCATTAGGGATCCTTGTAGGGTTTCAAGAAGATATCACAATACCCTGGCCCCATGGAACAATTAACCATACAGTCATTAGGGGTTCTTATAGGGTTTAAAGAAGATATCAAAATACCCTGGCCCCATGGAACAATTAACCATACAGTCATTAGGGATCCTTGTAGGGTTTCAAGAAGATATCAAAATACCCTGGCCCCATGGAACAATTAACCATACAGTCATTAGGGGTTCTTATAGGGTTTTAAGAAGATATCAAAATACCCTGGCCCCATGAAACAATTAACCATACAGTCAATTAGGGATTCTTATATGGTTTCATGTTGTTGATCATGCTAGTTGTGTTGATGATCATGATGAAGTTTCTTATGTCAAATGTCGAACATGGTGATTATGTTGAGCATGTGTATCCCCATCATCCCCATCATCATCATCATCATCATCATCATCATCATCATCATCGTCATCGTCATCGTCATCGTCATCATCATCTTGGATTGCCCGGACGCTTGTTGCGAGTCCGGGCAAACCTCAGGCAGGGTCTTGCCGTACTATTACACACACACACACATATATATATATAATACTATAACTATATGTTTGTCTATCGCCAACGTTTTGGAAAAAGGGTCCCAACGTATAACTTGCTGCGGCACCACTCTGTACCTGACCTGGTTCCATGTCTCACCAAGTGCCATCCGAACTCCCGCAGCCTGGTCAGAAAACCATGGGGATTGCATGGGTCTTGAAACCGACAAAACATGAAGAAACCATAGGAAATTCACTGATTTCACCAGCGAAATCAAATAAAAAACATGTGGAACTCTCACCTTTGGAACAGCGGTATGGGAAGTATGGGCAGTATGGGTCACCTTCATGGACACACAATGTTCTGCACGGCAGTGTACAACCAAACAGTACCAAACCATCTACTTTGGTGAGTTGATCATTTTGACATAGTTTGACATATTTTGACCCACACACCCAAACACATGAGTGAGATTCAATGAGAAATTTACTGCAGGGTCATCGTCACTTCTGTTGGCTTTGTCTCATCGAGATCTATCCCAGATGATTTTTGGGATCCCCATTTTCAGACAACAGACCCAACAATTTATTCTTTGCACAGCTGGAACACGGATACATCTGGAATTACCTGGAACATCATTCTGTCTGGATCATCATTTCTACATAAACTCCTGAGTCATGGTCAAAACGTAAAGCATCCTGAGCCGCCATGGCTGGCCTTGGCTGGTCATTTATAAATAGAACTATTACCAAGTACCCTCTGGTAATTTAACATAGCTATTGAAAATCGGGATTTATGGTGGATTTTCCCATTAAAAATGGTGATTTTCCATAGCTATGTTAGTTTACCAGAGGGTATATACCCAAGCAATATCACCGTGGATTGCCACGGATTTTCTGTTTATTATTTGTTCTCGTCTATCTCGAAAACGGATGATGTGTCTCTCCCGACTCTCCCTACATATGTATATATATATATAATATATATATATATATATATGTAAATATATATATATATGTAAATATATATATATGTAAATATATATATATATGTAAATATATATATATATATCAAACATGGATTATCCATTTTTAGACATTTATATATTCACCAGATATTATCCATGCATCATCTAAAAATGAATGGACTATCCATCTCAAAACAAAACCATCCGTGGGGGTGCAACATAAGACCCATATCCAAGCGTAGGTGAACATCCCATGGTTATCTTCATCGATAAAAATGTATTTAGACTGCACTTTCATGGGTCAATCCCGCATTTAAAGGCCCACTATCGATTCCTTCATGAATAACCCCATGGACAAAACATAAATCAATGGATTTATTGTGATTAAATCCTCATCAACATTACTTTGGAACAAAATGAATTACCATGGATTATCCATTTATTGCATATCTCAAAAACGATTTATTCATTTAGTATCCATCCGTGATCCATTTGAAGTCTTATTCTCGCTTTATTATCCATTCATTATCCATCTATTCTCCCTTTACTAGCCATCATTATCCATCAAGTACCCATCATTTTCATTCATTGTTCATCATTGTCCATCTATTATCCAATTACCCTTGGTTTTTGGACATAGCATGACATAGCTATGGAAATGACGCATGTGGTTCAATGATTTACCTAATAGACATGGTATTTTTGTCCACGTTGCATGGATTTTCCATCTCAATACCCTTTGGTAAACTAACATAGCTATGGAAAATCACCATGTTGATAGGTAAATCATCAAACCAAATGGACCATTTTCCATAGCTATGGTAGTTTCCTGGAGAATAAATCCCATAGATCGAGGGGTCGCCATCAAAGTTCCCCCGCTTTCAGCGCCACACCTGTGCCGCGTGTGCCGCTTGCGCCGCTTGCGCCGCCTGCACGGCTTGCGCCGCTTGTGCTGCGCGTTGAGCCTCTGCAGCCTGGGCAGCCTGCTGTGCCTGTCCAGTGCAGACCCTGTGGTGTGGTGGGCTTAGGGTGCAGGGGAGATCTAGTATCTGAACAAATCATGTATAATATTAATATATACATACATATATATACTCTCTCTCTCTATCGTATTTTTGTTGCTATAATTGATTGTCATTATGTTTAGTTTGTATACATATAAATATATATATATATATACATACATACATATATATATATATATATATACTGCATATATTCTGTACATAAACAAGAACTTAGGATAACTTAGGTAGTATATGATAGCAAATTGCTGCACTATTGTCTAAAGCAGTCCCGCATCCCCCCCGTGGATATCTGTGGATGCAGCTGTGGTGCTCCTTGGAGGCGGGAATGCTCTGACACAAACCATTGGGGGCCATGATCTCGGGACACCGGACCATGTATATATATATATATAAATATACATATATGTGTATATATATATATATTATATCTATCTATCTATATATATTATATATATAATGTGTAGTATATGTATACGTGTATATGATTCTATGTAGATCTCATCTTAATCATATCTTCAACATCTCTTGAATATCAACGCTCATCTTTGGCATCCCTTTGGCATCCGGCCTGTTGTGCTGCTTGAAGTGCCTGTGCTGCTTGTGCCGCCTGTGCTTGTGCCACCTGTGCAGCATGCGCGGCGTGCGCTGCCTGTGCGGCTTGCGCAGCGTGTGCTGCCTGGGCCGCCTGAGCTGCCTGAGTCGCCTGGGTGGCCTGGGCGTGCGTCGCCTGTGCAGCTTGGGTGGCTTGCAACCTCGGCTGGCCGCGCCATGCGCGCCATGGAGGCCATGGGGGCCATGGGGATTTGGATAGAATTGGTGGTCCTAAAGTGGCTGATGAAAATGTTGGGGATGATTTTTCACATTTTTTCATGGGGAATTGGTGATCCTATGGCTATTATAGGCCATGAAATGGACATAACTGGTGATGCTAGAGTGACTTGTGACTCATGATATTAGTAGCCAGTTGAGGATATGGACCCCAGTTGGAATCACTCACTCCATGGCCGATCTGAGGGGATTGATGGTCGAAGCGGTACATTCAAGTGGCACGGCACCTTAAGAATCTTGCTTAGCCAGCAACAAATAACGAGTTCAGGGAGCTCACTATGAAAAATGAAGATGTCACGGACAGATTGTGACAGTACAATCTGGGTGAAAGCTGGGCTCATTGTGATAGGCCATGGGTTGGCTAGAAGATTAGTACCACATGATCAACACAATTATACTGCGCTCCACGGCCCATCCACTTGAGATGATGCGTTGCTTCACAGTTCTTGACGATCCAAACAAGGGCCCTCCTGGACATTGGTAGTTTGCAGCCTGGGAATGTTTTTTAACTTCAAACATTCCTTCAGTACTTCCAGGCATTATTTCAAGACGTTGTCCAAAGGTACAGAGCCACTTCCACAGCTTGCGATTCCCAATTTCTAGCACGACTCTACCCGAATCCAGGTGACAGGGATGGAGGAGGGGCAGGAGATGCCTCACTATTTCTCCCCTATAATAATAACATGGAGCCCAAGAATAGCTAGTTTTCCAAACTCAATGTTTGGATCATGGGATTGGTTTATGGGAAAATTTGCAGGAAACCCCCATATTTGATGGTAAAAACCATGGTTTCCTGTAGATTGTCCCTTCAACCAATCCAGTGATTGGAGTTCGATGTGATTTTGTCTGAAACTAGGGCACCCGCAATTGGTTCATCATATTATTCCCCATTTCTGGCCATGAATTGGTGTAGATTCCCCATTTCTGGACCCACCCACGGCATTTGAAGTTTATTGTACATAAATGAATGTTTATGTATGTATATATATATATATACATATTCCTAAATATTTGTTTTTGTCAAATTCACTGTAGATCGTCCAACAGGGTATCATTGACACTGTTCATTGTTGGAATCACAAGTTTTGTTGCCTTAATTCCCATATTCTTGGCGGACAAACAGCAGCACTGTTGGCTCTACAGTCTCAAAAATATCCCCGCAACATATCACCTATGATATCTCCATGGCGTTGTGGGCTGGATAGATTCAACCATTTTTCGTTCAAACATATGATTAGGCCAGTACCCTCTTGGAATTAACCGTGACAAGGTAACACAATACGATGATTTTCCATTTCAATGCCCGGTTGCTTCAGGGTTTTCCCACCTATCCATTTTTCCACAGGAGGGTGTAACCTAATGGTTAGTTTTTTGTCCCAAATCAATTCCCATTACCCTCTGGCAAATTCACATAGACCCTGAACATACCATGTTTTTCGTGGAAACGAATCTTCCAACCTCTTGCAGGGTCGTCATCTTAATGAATGGAGGCTAATCCCCATGAAGTCCCCATCAATCACCGAATGTTTGGTTATCCCATATTATCCCATGAATCCTCACTAAATCACCATGAAATCACCATGAAATCCCAGTCGCTGCCACAACAAATCTTGATGCCGCTGGTCAAGATGCCTGAATCTCCGGACGAAGCGGCTTGAACGCGTGCGGTCTCCAGTTAGGAAGACAAGGGTTTACAACCCACAAGCCATATATCAACGTATATGTATATATATATACATTGTTTTATTAACATATATGAATATATATATATATATACATATGTGTATATATATATAAATATTAGAACGTATATTTATATACATATCATATAAAAAATGTATAACCTATATAATATGACCTATGTGTAACCCATGTCTAATCCATATATATATAAAACCCGTAGAACTGGGGAGATTTCCACATATAACTGGGTCTTACAGTACGAGGCTTTCGTTTAATCACTTCCTAACTGGGATGCACTTTGCCACATGGCATTTTTAGATCCACGCAGCTCCTTGGGCACAGCGGGTATGCGGGTATCGAACCAACCATTGGAAGGGGATACATGTCTTTTTGCAATGAGGATCCAAGAATCATCCCAAACTCGTGATATTTGATAGGAAAAGAAAGTTGTGGCAAGCCGCAATTTTGAAAAATATGAGGATATTGCAGTAACCTTCAACAAGGGGTTTGCTCATGCAGATTTGAGCTTGGCCTCAATAAATTGCAATTTCAATGAGGCAATTGATAACGGGATTTGAGTGGTCTCCCCAAACAATCAGACAAACCCGTATATCCCATGTATATATATATATATGTCCATATATTGACTGATAGATCATCCAGATCTGTATCCAGGGCAAGTGGCTAGAATTCATAGATTTGACAGCTACAAAAAAACAATCATCTATGATGAGGCCGTTGCTATAGTTTGGCCCAGATTTTATGGTAGCTGGCAGCTTGAGCCACCCCTTCAAAGCATTAAGGTCAAGTTGGTTGACCATCCCATATAGTGTTGAACAATATGTATATATACAATTACATGTATGTATATATAGAGATGAACCCATTTCTTCGCAGATTTTCTCATAAATATCTATGAAACCAGCAGCAGGTATTAAGGCACGATTGCTATTTGGCGGAATGATTTCAAATACATGGATATAACATAACGGGAGCCTAGAAGCCTGAGTCATTCACAGAAAGGCGTGGTACGCCAAATACTCCATGAATGGACTGAGGATACTCATCCCAAATTCGCCTGAATGGCTGGAACAATAGTGCGTATAGACCATCTGCTTTCATGTCGCCATCGTCCCTCGCTATCTTTACCAGAGGCACGTCCGACTGCACTGTCGGTTTAAGTGGTTTGGAATGCTGGGGGTGGCCTGTAGTGATATCAAACTCCCTTTCATTCAGGATTGCGGGCAGGATAGCCTCCAATAATCTGGGCGAATTACAAGCCGTATGCTCCACGTATTCATAAGAGCATTTAGCCCAAAGTTAAATGACTAGCAGGAAACTCATCCCCAAACGCATGGTCCTGGGCATTCAGATCCATTTTGGATCGATCAAAATTTCCTATCCTGATTGAGACCTTTACGGGGAATGATTTGCACTAAGTAAAGGAACATGGAAGAGTACAGCATCGCTCCAGCAGGTCCACTGTTCCGACTTGTTGGTTGGATCCCCTACAATTAGGGATGCCCATAGTAGCTAAAAGCACACTGGGATGCCTTGTTCCTGACCCTGGTTTACGACAATTCAATCATTTAGTGCTGAACATGGGAATTGCGTCTTTAAAGAATTGGATTACCGGAGCTGTAAAATGTTGTAATTTCCACTATGTAGTGGAAATGACTTATCTCTTGAAAAGTGAGATTTTCCAGCCACCGGGTTGAATTACAAAAAGTGTATGACGCATACTATGCCGTATGCCTTTTGTTCCGTGTCATGCCTCGGTTTCGATCGCAGTTTCCGCTGAGTTTCGGACGTATCCATTGAACCCAACGGGATGGACTGGGCAAATCACATGGCAAGGCATTCCCATCTTTGCTGGAAAGACCACTGGGGAACTGTCTTAACTCAACTGACAACTCCATTATGACAACTCAACTTGATTGTTCGACCATGTGAAATTATCACAGGTTTTTGTTTGTTGAGATATGGTCACATGTTCCAAGGACACTTGTGCAATGGCAGACCCAGTGACTTTGAAAGTGTCTATAAGGTTGCAGGTTCTTCCTCATTTCTTGATGACAAATTATACACATTACTTACATAACGCTATACATAATGTAGATATAATATACGTAAATTAGTATACAATATAATGTGCATTCATGTATATAATACATACACATTCAGCTCAATCCAGGCTCTGAACAGTTCCCTGGCCCAAGATCAGTGCTTAGATAAGATTTCACTGGGCTAACATGGTGGCCATCTGTGAGGACAAAAAAAACAGAATCACACAGGCAATAACATGGCATCACTTCTCATATAAATCATATATATATATATATGTATATTCATATATTACATCAAGCATGTATATATATATACACAATACATCACCAACACATGTATTTTTTTTTAAAAAAAAAATATATATATATATATATATCAATACGTGTATATATCCGCCGACCCCGGCCTTAGCCAAGGCAGGGGCGGCGCCTGGGACCACCGCAGGTGTGGAACTCATCTTACTCAGTGGTCTTTTGGCCTT
>BGPT01001254.1:162867-177715 GCA_003297045.1 Symbiodinium sp. clade C Y103 | reverse complement strand
CTGGAATCTGCACTTAATAACTGTTGCTGTTGTCGCTTTGGCTAGCCTTTTCTTACTCAGGATCACTTTCCCCCAATCAATATATATATATATATATATTATACATATATATTTTATACATATATATATATAGAAAATAATTATATATATATATGTATATTTGTTTATTTAAATATTATATCATATATATATATATATTATATAATATATTTATATATATATTGCATTTTCTTGCAAATGGTTCCTTGGAATTGTGCAAATAGTTCCTGGAATTTTGCAAATAGTTTCTGGTCCCAAAAACCAGAAAACACAAAGGCCAAATAAAGAGGCCGACGCGCACACTAACATATATATATATATATATAATGTCAGATGAAGTACCAAAAGCATTGTGTAAATCTACAAGTCCTTCAACCTGGGTCCCCAAGGCTCTAGATCGATCCGTCGGGTCAGGCACGGAGCGGATCTCGCTGTTCTTCAAGAAGTTTGACTTTGAGAAAACCAATAGCATCATCCAGTGAGCAGCGCAGGGCTGCTAGCAGGTCGTTTAATGATTGTGAATGGATGGTGAAGCTTCTAGTTATGAGGATGTTAAAAAGATTTAAAAAGGGACAATGATGATGATGAATCACTGGAATTTGGGGAAGCAATATATTTAGACACGGTCACCTGGAGAATTGGTAGAATCTGAAACTTCAAATGGAATGATTTGGCTGATCTACAACATACGATGCCAGTCACCAACCATGTAGGTCCCTTCTATCCATTGGTGAATGGAGGGGGAGCCTAGGAACTACAAATTGAGTTTCCCAAGAATATTACAATGTATTACAATCATTTGACCACTGTTTTTCCGGGTTGACCTTGAACATCAGGCGATGCAAAAACATAAGCTGACTCTGTCAGCTTGGCACTTCATGGTGATGTCTCATACCTTAGATTCGTCTTATCTGCAAGGTGGTGCCCCATAGATAGCCAGTCGTTGGTTTATAACTCCAACAACCGTTAGGTTTGTGGTAGATTTGGATATGATTTATAAACCAACTTCTGACCCGGGGGCACCACCTTGTATCAATCTTATGTTGGTCTGCCCAGCGTAAATTGCCAAAACCCCTTCTGTGCGGTGGTTTCAAACATGTTTGAACTTTCATCACACCTGTTCCTATCTTCGATATCTGAGATGGTGATCACAAACTGTTTCGCATCTTCGAAGTGACCCAACCACCAAGCAATTGTGGAATTGGGTAGGCAAATAGTAAGGGCCCCATGGCCCCCATTTGCAATTTGGTTGATAAACCCATCCAATGATATATCCAGCACAAAACAATTAGATTAGTTCCAACTACTTATATATACTTCTCCCTTGGGGCGGCATTCTTGAACTTGGAGAATCATCCCACTTTGTAAGTGGATACGAACTCTAGTTAGTAAGTCCCCTCTCTATGTTGGGTTATCCCATAAATATGGTTGTTAGCCAGTTCGTAAGTGGGATGATCCTCCAAGTACTGTGACGCATTCTTGGGATAGTTTGTTCCCCATCACGAAACGTCCTGGTTACTTCGCCTGCTGCGCTCCTTTTTCCGAGCACCAGCGCCGGATCTTTTCTGATGCGGGTGCCGTGAGCACCAGACATCAGTATTACAAGGAATGGATGAGAGGTGAGGGTAAACCAGTTGGTTGAGCGGGTTGAACGAGTGATTACGGGTGTAAGTTTAGTTTCATGGAATTACTGTATGTGTTTGATGTGTTGCTATATATGAGGCCATATTTGAGACCCAGCTAAAGCAAAATGGTGTTTAGTGGTATCTAGTTCCAGTGAGTCCGCATAGTATTGAGATGTATTGAATCACATCACTGTGTCACTGCATCAATGGATCTGCCACTCCAATCTATGCCTTTCGTCCAGACTATTCTCGCTGCAAACAGCTTTGGTTGCAGTCCAGAGTTGTACTTCAGGAGTTTGCAGATTCTAGATATCTGTGTAGGCAACTCTGGCATCCAAAACTAGTTCGTGATTTCAGTCATCGTGAGGAAGTGATTTTTGCAAAATGAGCAAGTCACCAATCTTCAGGGGTTTGAAACCAACCAGAAAAGACCAAATCAGAATGTGATGAACGGTGGAAGGTCATAGCAGGTCATAGCAGGTCCACCCATTTTTGGGAGTTTGCAGATCCCAGCCATGCTTCAGTCAACTATCTAGCCTTGATTCAACCTCTCCATGGGAAGAGTAGGACCTGACATGATGATTCTGGTGGACTGTGGACCCCGCGTTGCGATTTCAGCGTTCCTTTCTAGATCAATCCCCTTATCTCCACAAGATGAAGAGTACTTTTGGATTCCTGTACATATGAGAACTATGTATGCTATAAATAAAGCATTGTGCGGATTGGACCCGATGTTGATAAGTTCTTTCATGATATCCCGCCATGAAATGGAGTGTAGTCTTGATTTTGGAGAAGCTGCAAACTGCTGCTGAAAAGTGGTTCACTGCCACTGCGACCAAGATATCGCTTGCCGATCAAAATTGGTTTGGGCATCAAGAGTTGTGGTGACTTTCATCTTGGTTAGACGTGACTCGCGTACACCGGAGTTGCACTGTATGAAGCACAAGATTTGGCCACTTTCTTGCAGTTTCAACATGTGAACAATCTGTAGAATACGTGGGGGAACTATTTTCGGACCATAGCAATTATATCATATTATATCCTGATGTTTGGGTCAACAATTACTGCATCAGATCCCCTGCAAAAATGCTGTGAGGTCGAAAGGCAGTGAAATTTGGTCACCTTTTCGCCAAAGTTTCAGAGTTCCAGGGAATTCCCTCTGTCTTTGCTCAACATAGATTTATGAAATCCAGAGTTCATTGACCGACAGTTCCAGAGTTCAAAACTTCAAGAGTTCCAAAATCACGGTTTGCTGAACATGTGTGAGTCTGAAAATGGAGTTGATTTACCCCCCCCCAATTGCCATTTTAATAGAGACCAGATTGTCCAGCAGACAATTTCTGGGCTACCCTATTTCCATACAAACCCAAATGAGAAAGAAAAATGCTCTGTTTCAGCTCCCAGACATCGCACCCACTTGGACGGCAGATGGAGATCAGATTTCAGCCAAGTTCGGTTGTGTATATTTTCCAATCACCGTAGTTACAATGTCAATGTAGCACAATTCATTGTTTCAGATTGAACAATTTACATCCGGAGTTCTAGGAATTGTTCGTTTGCCAACCTTCTGTTCATATGTATATATATATATATACATATATATATATATATCATATAATTATAGGGAAATCCTCTGGTAAACAACCATGGCAATGGAACATCACCCATCTAGTTCGATGTGTTTCCCATCTACAAAGCTTTATTTCGCTTTCGGGGATTTCCCATGAAATCCCATATGATCTCCACATTCCTAGTATTTTCCCATCATTCTCCCACCATTCTGGGGATGTTTGATGGAAGGTCCCAGGGATCCCCTTCCAGTGCTGTCAAGCCGCACCTGTGAGGTTCGGCTGCAAGGTGCCAGCTCCTTCCGTGCTGTCAACGATAGGCCTTAGGTCCAACCATGTCCAACCACTAAAAAATAGGTCACTTAAGCCAAGTAGACATGTGAAATTTGTGACATTTATACAATCATTTGACTCTCCACTGGGTTGATGATGATTTACTTAAGTATGTTTCTTCTTGCACTGCTATTGGATGTCTATTTATTGTGAAAATTGTGAAATTTATTTACCCTCCGGTAATTTTGTTACATAGCTATTGAAAATGGCCATAGAAATAGTTGATGTTCCCAATACAAATGGTAATTTTCCATAGCAAACTGTTAGTTTACCAGATGGTAATCATTTGACTCCGCTCTGGATTGAGTGATGATTTACTGCTATTGGATGTCGCTATTGGATGTTCCAGATTGCTTCGCCAACTGTTTGGGTTTGCCATCAAACGTGATAAACCTGTTATACAGAGAGGTCTTTGTGGTTATCCCGGATAACCCACCAACAGTCAGCATAAATTGCAGCAATGTAACAATACATAACAATAGCATTTCATGAATATAATTTTAAACATATACAATATTATATATAATTATTTATTTTAATAAATATATGTTTACATATATACATTGTATACATACATTTATATGTACACTTATATATCACATCGTTAACAAGCAAACCTTTAATACTCCTTCACTCTTCAATGGCGTTGGTTTGACAAGTGGCTCGGCTCAACCATCTAAAGGGGACATCTCAGGAAGGCAGCGCATTGAGCTGGTGATGTTGCGCATGAAGCATCCAATTGTAGCGTACTCAAGATTGGTTTGTCCAAACATATTCCAAAATCCACTGGTTGATCATCATTTTCACCATTAGATACATTAGCTGGGCCATGTTTGGGTATCCGCCATGGTATTGGACAACCCCGGATGGAGCCGGAACCAGCCTGAAACGACTTCTTCAAACAATGATAGCTGAAATTGTGAAATTATGATACCATGGTTTGATAGGGGATTTACATGCATTTGGGACCATAGAAATGGGGTGTATTTCGTTGGGGGAATGGGATTTGTTCCACGATTCGAATGATTCCGTAATTCCGTTGTCAACTGGAAAACAATAAATGCCAAGATACGAATACTATCCATATCTATCCACGATGCTTTCGGCTGGTGAGCTGAGAAAATATCCGGCGGAATGAACGCTGTTGGGATGCTATCGATTTCTCACTTGCTGAGGTCAAGAACGATCATCCAATGATTCTAATGATATCATGATCTCCAAATTATATCCCAGTGATACCCTAGTGATATCCCCATTTATAATGCATATATATATATACATACGTATACCACTATATCCACTATTATTCACTTAACTTGTTGGTTCAAGTTCAACGTTACTTGGTCTCACATTCAGACTGTGCTCCTCGAGCTGCTTTTGTGCTCAGCCATGCCACATGAGAAGATCAAATTTGAAACGACTTGCAAGCTGAACAGGATCTAACTAGTCACCAGAGTCAAATATTCAACCACGCCAATGTTCTGGATTCTGTCCTATCTGAAATTGTGGAGTTGAGTTAACCCTATGAGAATTCTGTTGGAGACGAGTTTGAACGTCTAAAGTCTATGATGCACTGATTTTGATGTATGAAGCCACCACCCTAGCACCACAACAACAGAACAACAAGCATTATTCCAAGCTTCCAAAC
This sequence comes from Symbiodinium sp. clade C Y103, assembly GCA_003297045.1. Lineage (NCBI taxonomy): Eukaryota > Dinophyceae > Suessiales > Symbiodiniaceae > Cladocopium > Cladocopium sp. clade C. The sequence goes on along the minus strand of BGPT01001254.1, from coordinate 172,502 downwards.
CGGGCGATTTCACAGGCGCTTGCACCCACACTCTGGTGAATGCTGTGAATTTGATACGCGATTTGGCCCCTCAATGTGCCCCTCAATGTGAATATGGGGAGATTCTGAACCATGTCGTTCTCTTGAACTCACACCATGAACACACTGGCTCAAAGTTTAGGCGGTTTTTATTTCTGAAGTTGGGTTTGTTTTTTTCTTGAGTTGAGAGTTCGGCGATTAGCTCACCCAGGGGAAAGGAGCTTGACAGGGACTACTACAAGTTGGAATGACAGGAGTTGAATTACCAGTGTGGCAATCTGATGCCAAGAGTGAAGAGAAACAGGGGCGTTGCGTAAAAAAAAACATGTTTTCATGGTGATTGTTTCTGGATTGTACGACTGTAGTTCCCCAGAGATGATGCAACCCTACAACTCCCGCTACCCTATGCGCCCCGTGCTGCAGCTCTGCGCAGCACAGGTCCGATGAAGGGCCAGGTGCTCTATGAGAAACGGCAAACCAAAGATGGCCACGTGGCGATTCTCACCATGGACAGTAAGCGGCTCGGATAGCAGTGCCCTGGTGGACCCAAGGTTCGAGCTCCAAATCTACAGTATGGGTTTGGTTGAAGCATACCAAGGATGATCTGGGATTTAACCAATATAAGGCTTTAACCAGCCACAATGGGAATATATATATATATATGTATAATTAGTGGGATAGATCACCAACCATTTGAGAAATTATGGGAAACCCACCAAGTTTATTGCAATCTTCCCTTCCAAATGGCCATTTGAGGTGGGGGGGATGTCAGGGCAGGATGGCGTTGTTGAGATGAAGATGGATGCCATATTAGTCCCATGATCAAGTTTTACATGGGTTGTTTTTCCCATCAAAGAGGATGGGTTATCAATCCATTATCACAGGATTGATTCTATATATATATATATATACATAGAGACATAATATGTAGGTAGATAGATAGATGAGATGAGATAAGATAGGATTAGATTGGATTAGATTAGATTGGATTAGATTGGATTAGATAGATAGATAGCTGGATATACCCTTACTTTTCAGGAATATGATGTTTTGACCATGACACATATATAGATAGATAGGCAGATTGATGGATCCATAGATAGAATGACAGAAATAGACACAGATAGACAGAGATAGATGGATAGACAAGGACAGATAGACAAACATGTATAGATGGACAGATGAGAATGAGTTGTGTAGTTGGATGGACTGAGACAGATGGATAGATACCCCGCGCGGTGGTGATGCGGAGACAGGATGGCCAGCCGCGGCACCCAGCCCTGTCAAACGGCTGGCGTAAAGGTGACATACTCGTGATCTTTGAGCTGAGACAAGATGCAAGCAACAAATCGCCAGATCTTTTACATGACCTTTTCCACCTGATTTGGTTGGCTGCCAAAGCGGTTCGGATTTTCTTTCGGAGGGCCAGGATACGTCAACCAATTGACACAATGTGTCCAGCTGTGGTTGTGGCAATTCAGTGTGGTTCCTGGGTCATGAGACCCCTAGCCGTGCCCCTGTATCATCCCATTGGCTCCAAGTTTTTCCGTTGTGAAAGGCCCTCGAGAAAACAAACATAGCTATGGAAATCATTGTTTTTTCTTGAACATGATCTAAATTACTATCTTACATTACCAGAGGTTATTTCTATTTTTTTGTTTGATTTGCTTGTTCTGTTTGTTGATGGTGTCGCTTCTATTCAGATTGCTTCCTAGCCTCTACTGGATTATATTCTAGTTTCTTTTTTGGGTTTGCATGATTGCCAACATTATATATTTCGTCATGCAATCGAGATGACGTGTTATATTCCCAGTTTTTTTGGGTTCTAGACCCCTCAATTTCAAGACATATCCTCCGAAAATCCCATACTTCTACACTTTGCCTTTTCTGTGATATCATACAATGTTCCCTGTGTGCAAGGGATTTAGTATCCAAATTATGGCTTCGACTTTTGTGATTTTGAATATTCCGACAAAAGAACTCGATTGTTGAAAATCTGCTATGTCCAAAATATGGAGATGTCACTCATGACACATACGTACGAAAATTGGTACAGGATCAAAATTGGTAACTTCCCAAAATGGACGGTTTCAGATCCTAAAATGACCAGCAGGTTGTCAGTCCAACATTAACGTCATTCAGGAACTTTGGACAGCTTTGGATCCACGTTGAAATAGTAGTTCTATAGCAGGAACCCGGTACATCCCAGCAATAACCCACTATATCCCAATTGTTTTGTATAGTAACACATGACTACCTCCCGCATACTAAATCATACTAAACTAAACCCTTTACACACTTTGCAGGATTTTGTTTATTCAGTATGCAACTTTTGTATAAGTATCATCTCCCATCTCTTCTAGGCACTTTAAATAGTTTATCTCTAACGCAATAGTTGATATCATGTTTGGTCACATTAAATCTTGATTACATTCCAACATATTCCAACTACTCCCCATAATCTACAAGCAACTGATTCTGACTCAAAATCTCCATTTATCATGGGAATTTAGCAACCCCCCTATAGATAGCCCCCAAAGATAGCTGGAAAATATGCCCCAACCATTGGTTAACCATGTGCTTCAGAACAAGTTTGCCGTTGGTGGTTCAGATTCGCGCTTAAGAAACCCTTATCATCTCCATTTTCCCACTTGAACCCTTCATTTTGATGCGTGAAACCTGCGCTGTGTCCTCGAGGCCGGTGAATGCCTTGTCCGAGGGCGTGCGCACGGGCTTGGACAAGTGCGTGAAGGCCAGGGGGCAACGAGGCTGGAAATGGTGAAATGGGGGATATGATCATCCCAACCATTCAAGGATATACAAACAGTATATATATATATACAGATATATCATGGGATATTAATTGGATATTAATGGGATATTATCAATATGTCTATTCCCTCATTTTTTTGAAACCAATGGTTTTGGGTGAAAGAAATGGTGATATATCAATATTTCTTGAAATGGGGGATACCCAATTCACCATTGGTTTCAATACTAAACGGTGTAATTTTGGATAATTTCGAATACCACCATTTCAGGAAACCTCCATATGGTAATGAAGTTCATGGGGGTGTCCCTTTAAATGGGTTATAACTAGGATTACTGATAGCAGATATTGATGAATTGGATATGAATCCGGTAAGTTGATGTTGGATAATGCGATGAAAACATTAAAACACATTTCTTGTTTGTGTTAAATAGTGGTTATGTGGGATTGGATACACCCAATCATGTTATAAATCATCATGTGTAATCCCATTGATCCAATCATCATGGGATTATGATGAAAACATTGGTTTATATCAACGTCATACATAGTATACAACTATAACCAGCCATTAATGGAATGCACATATATATATATATACATATATATATATATGTACATGTATCACGGGATATCAATGGGATATTGTATAATGTGGCAAACCCACTGCAATCAATCATCCCATTCACCAATATTGACCATCCATGGCTGGTGATCATTGTTTTTTGTCAACCAATATCAATGTCATGATCCCCACTTTCGCATATTTTTTTCAGGGGGTGGTTCAACCACCAACCAGTACTGAAATGCAATGGTGTATATAACCACGCACAATAAATGAGAATCACGGGATATTAATGGGATATTGTACAATCTGGTAAACCCAATGCCATATACCATTCCACTACCCAACCACGGCTGGGGCTCATGATAGACATCATCCCATTTCTAGGGGTTTACCCAATTTCATAAACCTCTATTGGGGATAGTTTGGTATTGGGTTTACCACATTATATAGTTGGATTAGTTGGAAATATAATCGATATTTGGAGCAAGTTGGGAATATGTTGTGTTGTATCAATGGTGGCGGTTCGGAAATGTTGGAGATTTAATTGGGCATATTGCTGGGACATTGTTGGATGATGTAACTGGGAAATGGTCATGATTGAATTTGGTGACTTTGTTTACCCTCTGGTAAACAGCCACATAACTATGGAAAATCACAATTTTTAACGGGAAAATCCACTATAAATGGCCGTTTTCCATAGCTATGTTAGTTTACCAGAGGGTAGCTATAATATGCTATAATGATCTAATGAACATATTGATCCATGTTGATGGCCACATTATGGTGATATGTCATGACAATATTAATGGGCTTGCAATGGGTCATAAATTAATAATCTGATTTCTGGGTGTGGTGGCTGAAAATTGGGGGTTACCGGGTGGCAATCGGAAACTTACCATGAAAATATTAGGAAATGCATTCATCTACCAATGTCATGGCTTCCATAGCAAACTGTTCGATTGCCAGAGAGAATATATCGGGGAATGCTAACTATCATAGTAGTTAGTAGGGCTTTACACATTAAACATGAAATTGGGACATCATATTTGATATAATTGGTATGGGAACCATCAAATACAGGAAAATGGTGATGAACCAACGGATCCAATCGCTGGTTAATGAGTAGAGTTAGTTCACCTAGTTGTAAATGGGACAACCTCACAAATTGGTTATATACGTTTTACACCAAAAATATATCTGGGGGGGGTATTTGAAATTGTCGATGTGGTGGTTTCTGACTCTATGGACTGGTCTCAAAAATGGTGCTTATCCCATGGTGAAAGGTTGGCGCCATCCCATTGTGAGGATGCTGCATGAAGCGTTCCTGCTTTATGTGCTGAGATGAGGGGCAAGAGATTTCATGAGAAAACCACCTCAACCCCCCCTCCTTGCAACGCTCCACAATGACGATCTAAATTTAAACTGGTTGGTGCCATGTGGTGGACTTTCTAGCTGCCCACCCCAGATTGAAGGTTATAAACCCAACAACTATAGATATAATGTATATCCACCATACATATCCATGCACCTATAGGACCTATACTTCATCAGATAGAATCCACTTAACAACCAAGTTAGCGAACGACATGGAGCCCTTGTTCTGACGCCCTGAAGTTGTTCGCATGAACTTATCCGTCATGACCTCTGGTGTTTCATGTGAGAAAAGGCCTCCCAGTTGTGTTATGTGCTGGACAACCCAAACATCCACAAACACTCCCTCAGAAACTACTGATCGATCATCTTAATTAGATCCACAGGTTGGAACTAAATCCACATCGTTCACGAGGCTACTTTTCCCAGGTTTTTAAAGGACGTGCGGAGCCCACGGAGGACTTGGTGGCTGACCCTGAGATCAAAGCAGCCGTCCTCACTGGTGCGCACGGTGTCTTCTGCGGAGGCCAGGATCGAAATTCACCAGATTTGTGTTTTGGCAATGGGAAAAAACATGATCATGATCAAAATGGAAATACATGCAACTACTGGTTGATATTCCATGATATTCCCATTTATAGATTTCATGATCAAATGAAATGTGTGAATTGCGTGCCACACAATTGTGAGTGGATCATGGTTTTCTCCCCATTGGCCAATTCGGCCCAATGCCCCATGTTCGGGGATGGGATTCCCTAGGGATCAGCCATACGGCTACATGTTCCGCGTCCCCAGCAAAAGGGCCGCTTGCCTTTTGATCCTTCCTGCACTTCGAGTGGCGGGGCTTTGCATCGGGTATCAACAGCTACCTTGCAACATTGGTAGCGGAGCTCTAAGCTCCAGAGCTCTACTACATCCCTACAACGAGCCCAAGGACAACTACCAGATCACCTATCCTCCAACCCTGCGCAACTCCAACTTCCTCTACTCCATCTACAATTGGTCTACAACCTGCTCTTTGACATCATCTCTGACTTTGACGACTGTGACATCCTGGCCATCGACGATGCCGACATCAGCTGATGGGCCAACCACGACATCGAGCACCACGGGCATGGAATTGATGAAAGACACCTACATCCCTGTCTTCACGAACAGGCCCCAGGACTATCGTGAGTGGCGACAGAGGATCAACCTGTATCGAAGGAAGCTTGAGCTGCAGAACAAGCCGAAAGAGGCGGTGCTGAATGTCCTGACGAGTCTCCATGGTGTGGCTTGGAGACAACTTGAACCGAAANTATCGAAGGAAGCTTGAGCTGCAGAACAAGCCGAAAGAGGCGGTGCTGAATGTCCTGACGAGTCTCCATGGTGTGGCTTGGAGACAACTTGAACCGAAAGTCGAAACCATCCTGTCGAAGGAGGAGGGAGCATTTGATCTCATCCTTGCCGAGCTGGACACCACGTTCCGGTACAATGAGGACGTGGAGATGCCACGAGCTTTNAACCATCCTGTCGAAGGAGGAGGGAGCATTTGATCTCATCCTTGCCGAGCTGGACACCACGTTCCGGTACAATGAGGACGTGGAGATGCCACGAGCTTTCGAGCGATTCTTCTATGGCCTCAACCGTCAGCCTGATCAGACCCTTCTGTCATATGTGGCGGATCATCGAGAAGCCCTGGCGGAGGTGGAGAAGCATGGTGTTCAAATCAGTGATAAGGTGAGTGGCTGGATTCTTTTGCGACGCTCTGCACTCTCCAGCGAGCAGAAGCAGTTGATCCAAAGCCAATGCCCCAAGCTCTCCTACGACAAGGTGGTCGAGAATATGTACTTTCTCCTGGGCCAANCTCCAGCGAGCAGAAGCAGTTGATCCAAAGCCAATGCCCCAAGCTCTCCTACGACAAGGTGGTCGAGAATATGTACTTTCTCCTGGGCCAAGACTACAAGGGACGAAGCACTGAGACCCAGCCGACACGATGGAAAACAAAGACCTATGGACGGTGGACGAACAAGAGCTATGGCTACATGGCTGAGGATGGCTATGACCTGGACGAGCCCTACCCCGAGGACTATGTCTACCAGAACTATGACGACACGCCCTACGAGGATGACGAGGGAGAGGACTATGAAGAGCCCTACGACGAAGAAGGCTATGCAGCCTATGACTATGAGGACACAGAGTTCCCTGATGAGACCTACGGTGAAGATGGCGCTTTAGAAGAAGCGTACGCATCCTATNAGCCTATGACTATGAGGACACAGAGTTCCCTGATGAGACCTACGGTGAAGATGGCGCTTTAGAAGAAGCGTACGCATCCTATTTGGATGCACGGCGGCACTTCGCCCAGATGAAAGCTGCTCGAGGATATTTTCCAGTTGTGGCCCTGGCGGACACTGGCAATAGCTCCATGGCAGCTGGCTCTCAGTCTCCCAGACCTCCCAAAGGTAAGAGCAAGGGCAAGGGCAAAATCAAAGGAAAGCCTTCCTTTCGACAATCCAATCCTCCACAACGAGGTTCAGCCACTTCCAGAGCCAACGCAACACGATGTTTACGTTGTGGACAAGTTGGACACTGGGCAGCCAATTGCNCACTTCCAGAGCCAACGCAACACGATGTTTACGTTGTGGACAAGTTGGACACTGGGCAGCCAATTGCACTGCGTCACCATCCAAGACTACAGCCAAGTCAAGCCCTACAACATCGACAACATCATCACCCTCAAAGAAAGCCAAAACCGAATCTGCTATGATGGTCCGTGACCTTGCCAAGGAAACACAGACTGGCATCGCACTGCTGAGCCCTGAAGGCTTCTATGGCATCCAAGATGGAGGTGCATCTTCAGTGGTCTGCGGACATGAAGTCCTGATGAAGATTGTGGACCACATGAAACAGCGCGGAGTCCCAGTTGATCGTTTCCTCTTTGCCGCGACCAACAAGGTCTTTGGATTTGGAGGCGATGCCAACAGGCATGCAGACTGGTCAGTCCGACTTCCAGTCTACATTGAGGGCAAAGCTGGATACATTGAGACGTTCATTGTGGAAGGCAACACCCCACTCCTGATTGGCAGACCCATCCTCCAGGCCCTCAACATCAAGGTTGACTACAACTTGAACAAGGTCTCCATCCAAGANCATTGTGGAAGGCAACACCCCACTCCTGATTGGCAGACCCATCCTCCAGGCCCTCAACATCAAGGTTGACTACAACTTGAACAAGGTCTCCATCCAAGATGGCAATTGGCAAGATGCTGACATGGGCGAGAAGGGTGAGTATCTACTCTGCCTTGATAATGGAGTCACCGACGACCCATTGGGCCAGAACATCACCTTTGACTATGTCACCAGCGACACATGTGCTGCCATCACCAACTACGAGGACCTCGACGACTACATCACCATCCACGAATACCTGACCATGACCAACCGCATCCCACCTGAGACTGCATTCCTTGAAGATGACGACAACCAGGACGATGAAACTTCTCAGTTTGAGGAGAACTATGACCCTGTGGTCGACGATGACCCCACAGCTGTGAGACGCCCCATCACGGCCAAGATCATCAAGACCATGCACATGGAGTTCAACAGCTTCAACAAGAAGAGGCGAGAGACTGTGGAACAGGTCCTGCATGCCTACCAGACTGGTCGGCGAATCTTCTGGGAAGTCTACAGTGGAAGCGCAAATCTTTCCACTGCAATGAAAGCACAAGGATGGGATACAGTCAGCTTCGACTACAACACGGGTTGGGACTTTGACATCGCGCGACATCGCCGAGAATTCCTTGAACTACAAGATCAAGTTTGTCCTGACTTCGTGTGGTACAGCCCGAAGTGTACTGAATGGTCACCACTCCAGAATCTCAACACCTTGACTGAGGAACGCAAGATGGCACTCCAAGCTGAACGTGACTACCATGAGAAAGTTCACCTGAAAATGTGCCGCAGGAGCTATCTCAAGCAACGCCGTGAAGGACGACATGGAGCACTGGAACAACCACGCTATGCAATGAGCTGGAAAACCAGAACCCTCCATGATCTTCCTGGATATCAATGCCACCTTGATCAATGTCAATTCGAAGTGACACTTCCTGATGAAAATGGCATGGATCAGTACATCAAGAAGCCCACTCGACTGCAATGCACTGACGAGGGGATGGCAAATGATCTTGGACTTCTCTGCCCTGGTGGACATTACCATCTTCCTCTTGAAGGCAGTTCACCTGGACTTGGCAATCGAGCACAAGCAGCTGGTGTCTACCAAGGTATCTTCTGCAACATGATCAGCCAAGCGATCGTGAACATCTTTGCCAAGGAGGAGCCTCCACCGATCCACTACATCCATGACGAGATCTACGCTGGTGGCGAGGCGGAGGACAACATCGAGCTGGACGAGAACCTCTCTGATGCCCTTCCTGACTCTCTTCAAGATCCACCAGATGCTCATCAAGAAGTACGACGACAGCGAGGCATCCTTGCACGATTACAAGATGAAGACCGACAAGCTGCCAAGAGAACAGTCACCAGACTGCATCGGAACTTGGGACACCCCTCCAACAAGGAGTTGGTTCGATTGCTTAAGACCAAGAATGTGAGTCAAACCCTTCTGCAAGCAGCTCAAGAACATGAATGTGGTCTGTGCGACCTTCATAAGAGACCAAATGGGGTTCCTGTTTCAAGCATGCCAAAGGACACCACGTTCAATGAAAGGGTTCAAGCTGACACCCTGTGGATCAAAGTCCCTGGCATCAAGCACAAGCAGCCCGTCCTCATGATGTCTGATGCGATGACCAGACTTTTAGCAGCTCGACTTCTCAAGACTGAGACCACGGAGGAGTACATCAAGCAGATTGAAGCCGCTTGGATCAGCTTCTTCGGCCCCATGAAGACCCTCCAAGTAGATGAACATCG